>JAJJWW010017327.1:0-24125 GCA_023531295.1 Papaver armeniacum
CTAGAACCTAAATTCCCCCTTTACATGTATATAAAGGATATTATAGATATGTAAAAGAGACTAATGAATCAATAAGATTTTTAAGGCTTCCCTCTTATCTCTTTGTCTTCTTCTTTTAATAATTATACTACAATAAATTCAAATTTATTAAGGGATTACAAACCCGGCGAGATTGGGGTGGTGCAATTTTAAAGGGGACATAGTGTGTCATTATTAAAAGTGTGATTTTACTTAATAATACCCTTGAACTAATTAAATCTTAAAATAAACCCATTTCTTAATTTCATTAACCCTAAAATTAAAAAACTAAACAACTCTTAATATTCTTTCTTCATCTTCATCTTCCATCAACCAAAGCCATAAAAATCTTCAACTTTGATTTTCCAAAAATTGTTGACTCTGGCGAAAAAGAAGATTATAAATGATGTTTAAACTCAAACCCATCATCAGTGCCGTTGTGGATTTGATTGTTATATTATGTTAGAAATCGAAAATTATGATTTCTCGTGTTTTTTTGGTCTAAGGTCGTAACATGCATATCTTTCCGACTTTTCATAGCAGCCTATGGTGATTGTAGTTTTTTTCATAAATTTCGCATGGTATTTTTGAAGACCTTGCCCAGACAAACATTGGCAAAGGTATTTTCCTTGATTGTGTTTTTTTTTTTTGTAGACCTTCATAGGCTACTTTATTTTCAATAGCGAGTCTCCGTGTGTCAAAAATAAAGTCTTCGGCATCTTCTTCATTTAAATATCTCTGCCCCACTGAATCTAACAAGATGTAATTTTTTCAAATTTGTGCTAGGTATTTTTGAAGATCTTTACGAGCAAAACAAATTCCGGCAGGTATTTTCAACACCAGGCGGGGTATTTTTCTCCCAACGGCCGTGAGTTTTTTTTTTTTTTGTAGACCTTGCAGGCTACTATTTTTCAATAGTAAGTCTCCTATGTGTCAAAAAAATAAATTCGACATCTTTTCATTTAAATACCCCGCTCGGCCAAATCTAGCTGACATTTCTTCATTCAAATACCTTGTCGGCCAAATATAGTCGGCATGGTCTTCATTCGCTGAGCTTGCCGACTTTTCATACTTTCGGGCGAAGTGTTGATTTGATCTAATTTTGAGTATGATTTCATACAATGCTTCACATTCCCTTTTAAGTGTTTGGGTTGTCTTTCATTTACTGCAAAAAGATTTTCTCAAAAAAAAAAATCATCAAAAATCTTCCCAAATAAGTTCAATCAAAAACAAAATTTCATTTCATAAGTTTTAATCTACTCAATTAATCAATCTAAACTCAATTAATTAACATAATCAGAATTTTTAGTGTTAATTAAACAAGGATATATTAACCATTTAGAAAAATATATGATTAAGGGGTGGCTTGTTTTACTTCCAAATGACCATATTTTGTCTTATTGTGTATATCCTAATTAATCTGCATACCCCAATCTCGCGGGGATTACAAATGTTTTTCGAATATAGCCGATTAAGCTCGGACAATATTGATACAAACAACCTACGCACGCTTCAAGGCGAAAAAGAGTCATAAGCGTGGCCATAACTCCTCCTCACAAGACTAATTAAATAAATTTAAAAATAAATAATCGTTATTATTATTTACCTAACCGGGTAGTTCCAAAGTGGTACTACTGGAAAATCATCATTTACAACATCAGATTAGGGTTGAAGACACTCTACTACAACGATTTTTTGTGTATTGTCTAGGTGGGGTATTGTAGAAAGTCCAAGATGTTCTACAATACTTGACTAAGTGTTGTTAAGGGTGATGTGATTCATGGTTCGACAATTTTTGCCAAAGTTGTGATTCTCTTTTCGATTTTTTTGAAAGCCTAACACAACCCTTGCTTGTTGTTGTAGGAGTATCTTGGACAACACAAGTAGTGTATCGTAAAAATATGTAACACAACACATGTATAAGTTGAAGGTCATCTTAGACAGCCAGGATGTATCGTAGAATATGTAACCCAACATTTGTATAAGTTGAAGTACTATCTTAGACAACCTAGGATGTGTATGGGAAATATGTAACACAATACTTGTATAAGTTGAAGGACTATCTTAGACAACCTAGGATGTATATTGTAGAAATATGTAACAACTCTTATTACTATTATGAATAAGATTTGCAATGACACTTGTTAGAGTTGTAGAAACTATGTTGGACAAAGACCTAGTTATGTCGTAAAGATATTCTTTCGCAACCTTTGTTTGTGTAGTTGAAATATGGAACACAACTCTTATTAGAAGTTGTGTGCATATAACTATTTTGAAAAAAAAATTATAGCTGAAAAACCGAATTAACAAAGTATTTCACATTCACATTAACTCGCCAAAGGTAACACATTTACATTCATTCAAATTATCCTCGCCATTCAAATTACATTACTTAGCTAACTTCGTATGAAAGTGCACAAGCGAAATGAAAGAAAAGAAACTGATAGACTCTTTGAACATGACTAAAAATATCATATAAATCGAAACGCAGATATTGGCCTCCCTATAAGTGTGGCAAGAGCATACACGTTCCGCATGTAACAACGTCACGACACATCTCTTCTTGTAAACCAAACGACGATTATGAGAAACATAGCGGTGGAGATGATACCGTAGGCATCGTTGTAGGTGAAGTGTCATAGTTCTCAATGAAGTTCACATTAGTTTGGCATAGCTTTAGCACTCAGAAATCGCCGGTACTCTTCAAGTACTACAGCAAACACCAATTCCGTATTTTCCTCAAACTTGACCAATAACACAACCCATCTTATGCTTTTGTTCATGCAAAAGGAAAACCAAGTTGGTGAATGTAACAAGACTTAAAGGATCGTGGGATTACACTCGTTTCAGCTTTTTCCCTAACACAAAGAATAGAGATGAAAAGATTGAGTAGAATAAATAATTTACGGAACCAAAAAGAACCTGTAATAATATCCCACTAGCCATTTATTAGTATTTGCACATGCCTGATTTGATCCGTTTCAACCAAACCAAAAAACGAAACCATTAGTGAATCACTATGGGGATGATCCTAAAGGCCGGACTTACAACCACATGGGAATTCCAAATGTAGGAGGCTAGTTAAATGAGTTATACAAGGTCCAAAAACGTAGTTACTACGCAATTGTAAGACCATGGCACTAGGAAGTAGCAATTGTAAGATCATGGCATCGAGAGGAGAATATGCTATAGTAGGTCAATGATATCACCAAAATGTGGAAGAAACAAGAACCCTCAAAATAAGATCATTTACTAAACATACAAAACTAACCTAGATTAATGATGCTAAACAAGATGTGATTCAGAAAGAAAAAAAAAGTCACAAAACTAAACATGGAAGTATAGAAAAATTCAAAATTCTGAATATCGTAAGTTCCCAAAGTAAATATAACTAATACAAACCAAAGTAAGCTTTAAAAAGAGTACATCCATCATCGGTAGAGAAATACTCATATTAGAGGCCGGGATAGACCCTTCAACATCCCACAACCAAATGATAAAATTTAGCTCAGATGATACATTTCTTATAGAAGGTATAATATATAACATGTTCTCGAGTCATCATACTACTTCAATTCTCGATCATATGACAAGTTTCTTAACACTACATAACCTAACCCATAAACTTTGGTAAAGAATGAGTAAAAGTAATCATGGAGGAAAAACCTCCGATATCTATGCTAGAGTTGTCTATTTAATTGAACCCGAGAATTCAAATGCAAGACTACAAGGCAATTATGTTTTTCTTGCAAAATCAATGCGTATTTACAAAGAAAGTTGGGGGTGGGGGAGGGGCGCAAACCTTTTAGCATGCCTTTTAGGCTTGTCTTAAATTGCCGCCAATCATTCGGAGCGCTTATTCTCGTGTGACTTCGAGCTTCCAAACCTAACTTTTGACTTGAAAGCCTGTATCTTCTTCTCGCTTTGCAGCTTTCTTAAAAAAAAATAAATTATATCCACTAATTAAAAACTATGAGAAAATCAAAACAAAGTTAGTAGAATGTAGATTAAAATGAATAAAATGACTGAACACAAAATTTAAAGTAAGTGTATGAAATCAAGTTCTTACCACACCTTCAAATTCATCGTGTTCTACTCGAGTTTCGATGGTTGTATGTTTGATTGGTAGCCCACAACAGCTGCTTGTGCAATCTTCCCATTGATGGCTTCAACTTGGCTTTCAGCTTCAACCAAAGCATTGACAACCCCTTGTTGGGATGAAATGTTGTTTTTTGTAACTAACTCGATCCACATTAAGCAAAGTTTTCTTGGAATATGAAATGTAAACAAATTATTATGCTACCAATAGAATGTCATCTCACAAATACTTAAACACAAGAAAACAACATATTGAACAAGGTTCTTACTTTGAATTCTCCTAATTTCGAAACAGCTGCAACAAACTGGCCTTGGAGTTCGGATGCCATCCATGGAACCTTAGGTTTGTCCTTCATTTATACCATCCATATAGCTTTCATCTTCCTCCTCCACTTTTTGAATCTCTGTAACCAGCTTTCTAAGAGTTCCTTCATCTTCCCAACATAATCTAAAATAACCAGAGGATAAAAATACAAAATCTCAAATCTCACCAAAAATCCAAAGTCAAAAAAAAGGGACAAAATCGAAAAACCCTTAACTCCCATTCTATCAAACAACATCAGACTTTATGAAACAAAATTGGAAAAGTACTCTTTGCAATTAACACACTTTGTACCACTTTCCATAAGCTGATTTCCATGAAAATTTAACAGAGTTGTCCTGACATATCCATCCATCATATATCCAAAATTCACTGATTCTAACGGTTCATTAAAAGATATACACACTTCAACATGGCTGCTTTCAGCATATAACACACAGAATTCAATTACGATTATAACAAACTTTGGGCACCTAAGCTATCAGAACTTCATGAAATTTTTACAGTAAGTTTCTTACATATAGGTAAACAACATGTTAAATATACAGCTTCATACGATATATGGATAATGAGATACACCCATTGAAAATAGGCTGTTCAGGATATAAATTCTGCAGGAATGTAATCCAGATTATGCAATCTTGGCAGTAGTAAAAAGTACCCGATCGTCATGAAACTTTTACTGTATCATTATGAATTAACGAAACACAACATACTAAAATTTCATCATATTCCAACGCTGAATTTAAAGATATCATTAAAACTAAAAACAGAGATTCTAGGGTTCACAAAGTTAAATTCCCTGCAATATTCATCTACTCATGTACCAAAACTCCACCAAGCATGACTCAAACTCAGATTTAAACCTCCATCTCACCAGCAATACCATTTCACAGCCAAACATCCAACAACAGAACATTCTCTATTGCTTGTTGATTTTTCTAACATCCCGCATGTGAATGAATTAAATTACGATAAATTAGATTCTAATTCAAAATCAACTAAAAAGAAAGAGAAAGAAAGAAAAATACTAAACACCTAAATTGATTCAACTAGACCTAATTTCCAACCAATTTCATCTCGAGCAATTACCCTCTCCAGACTTCCGATCTCAGCCAGACCTAATTGATTTACATAAAACCCCCAAATTCATTATTATTCTTGCTTTTAGAATTATCAACAAATTCCTGAATCTCCATCTTGTTGGCAAGACGGCCAAAGAAGAACTGAAGTTCAGATCCCCCATTCATTGATAAGAGCAGCACTTGTTGATGTTGTTGCAGTTAACGCCATCTTCTCCTTGCTCTTCTCACTGATTCTTTATAGGAATCCGTTCCTACACTTAATAAATCGAACCCCTAATTAAATCTCCGTTGATAGCTCCACCGCTTGACTGAAAGTGAAAACTTCGTTTCAATATGAAATGAGATGTGGTGATAGATACCCTGAGACAAGATATGGTGGTGAAGATAACACGTCCTTAATCGAGATATAGAGAAGCCGTTGTTGATTGTTCTTGAAAGAAATAATGGGTTTGTGTAATTTGAACGTTGATGGGGGTTGATTTAGGAGTTTGGTTCGGATCCAGGATTTGATGAGAGAAAAGGAGTTAAGAGAGATTGAGAGAATAGCTTCTGGTGGTGATGGAGTGCTGACGGTGGAGAAGAAGAGAGGTGTTCTTTCGGGGTGGGGGAAGAGGAGAGGAAGAAAGAGAGAAAGAGATGTAGTTCGAATGGGTGAATGAAAATCTTGGACGGACGCATTCTGTTTGATCCACTCATACCGATTGAGAAAATAATTTAACTAAGTTGAGATTGTATTTTGGGATGCTCTTCTGATTACGAATCATGTGTGTTTGTGCTAATACGAACTCATGTATTCGGTTTATTATCAACCTTCGACATGAAAACAAAATCCAAAAATATTAATAAATTTAGGACATTGTTATCGACATTACGATATAAAAAAATCCAAAAAATGTATAAGAAATGAATCGGGGAAATGAAAAATGAATTCGATAATCGTGTGTGTTTCTTTGTACTTCTCTTTGTGTTTTTGTGCTTTGGTTTGGATTTTTCGACTAGCCGCATAGGTCATGAAGTAATTTTTAAAATCATCCTGAGGATCATGAAGTAGCTTTAGTTCACACTGTAAACTTCAAGGTTAGCATGATACATCATCAAATAGATAAATATGAAGCTTAATATCGATTCGAATCAAATGTAGTATAACGCGACATAAAAAACTATGAACCAGGAAGCTCCGGGAGGGTTCTCGACTTTAAAACTTAACGTGATACATCATAGAATCGATAAAGATGGTTTTTGTCGATTCGAACTTTAAACTTGGTATGCAGCATATAATCTATGGACCACGAAGCTCCGAGAGGGTTCTGACTTCAAACTTAGCATGATACATCATCAAAATTGATGAATATGAAGCTTAATGTTTATCTAACTTCAAATGTGGTATAACAACATACAAACTATGAACCAGAAGCTCGAAGAGGGTTACGACTTCAAACTTAGCATGATACATCATCAAAATTGATAAGTATGAAGCTCCAATGTCGATTCGAATCAAACTTGGTATAATAAGATATAATCTATGAACCAAGAAGCCCAGAGGGTTCGACTTCAAACTTCTAGCATGATACATCATCGATATCGATCACTCTCACTAAACTTGCAAAGAAATTCATTTAATCCATCCATTCACAAAAAGATTCCTTCAAATATTCTAAACCTTAAACAAACCTTAATTATGCATATTGTATGCAAATCTGGTCTCGTAGATCGAAGCCCGGCCTGAGGATTGACTACAACAAGTCAAAAACTTAAAAAGAACTAATAAACCATCCCTTTGATGCGTAAGATTCCTTCAAAATATTCACTTAAACTTAAAAAACCATTTTCGATATTGTATGCATACTCACTCCGAGATAGAAACCTGACGCGGAAGTTGACTACTATAAGTCGAAACTTGGTAAGAACGTAATTCATCCATTTACAGGTAAGATTCCTTCGAGATATTCTACGAAACCTAAAAAACTTTTTGATATTGTATGCGTACCAGGATCCGAGATCGAAACTCGGCCGCGAGTTCACTACTTCCAAGTCAAAAACTTGGTAAGAACTTGTAACCATCCATTTACAAGTAAGATTTCTTGAGATATTCTACAAAACCTTAAAAAACCCTATTTCGATATTGTATGCATTCATGCCATGCTCCGTGATCGAACCCGACAGAGGCCGACTACTCTAAGTCGAAACTTGGTAAGAACGACAAATTCATCCATTTACCAGTAAGATTCCTTCGACATATTCTACGAAACCTTAAAAAATACTATTTCGCATATTGTATGTGTACCATGCTCATTGGATCGCAAACAAAGCTGTTGACTACTCTAAGTCGAAACTTGGTAAGAAACGATTAAATTCATCCATTTGAGTAAGATTCCTTCGAAGATATTCTACTTAAACCTCAAAAATATTGCTATTTGATATTGTATGTATTCATGCTCCGTGATTGAAACCTGTCAATGAAGACTACTCTAAGTCGCAAACTTGGTAAGAACGATAAATTCATCCATTTAAGGTGTAAGATTCCTTCTTAGATATTCTACGAAACCTTTTAAAAATACTATTTCTCGCATATTTGCAGTGCATTGTACGCGATCAACCCACAGCTGAGTTGACTACTTCTAAGTCGTAAACTTGGAAAGAACGAAGAAAAACCATCCATTTATTGTGGCATTACTTCGAATATTCTACTAAACCTTAAAAAAACCTTATTTCTCAGATATTGTATGCATAAGGCTCGTAGATCTAAAACTCGGCCGCGAGTTCACTACTCTAAGTCAAAAACTTGGTGTTAACAAATTTAATCCATCCATTGTTACAAGATTTCTTCTAGATTATTCTTACTAAACCTTAAAAACCATTTTCATATTGTATGTGTGTACTAGATCCGAGATCAAACCTCGTCAGTGAGTTGACTCCTCTAAGTCGAAACTTGGTAAGAAATGGCGAATTCATCCATTTGCTGTAAGATTCCTTCAGATATTCTACTAAAACTAAAACAAACCTTATTTATGCATATTGTATACATACCATACTCCGAGATCGAAACTTCTGACCGCGAGTTGACTACTCTAAGTCAAACTTGTAAATAAATCTTGACCGAATCCATCCATTTACAGTGTAAGATTTCTTCGAGATATTCTACGAAACCAAAAAAAAACTTATTTCGCATATTGTATGCGTACCAGGATCCGAGATAAAAACTCATTCAGTGAGTTGACTACTCTAAGTTAGAAACTTGGTAGAGAACGAAGAAACCATCCATTTACGTTAAGATTCTTTGAGATATTCTATGAAACCTTAAACAAAACCTTATTTCGCATATTATATGCATACCAAACTCTTAAATCGAAAACTCCGGCACTGACTACTAAGTCAAAAACTTGGTAAAACGAAGAATCCATCCATTTGCAGGTAAGATTCCTTCGGTGATATTCTACGAAACCTTAAACAAACCTTATTTATGCATATTCTATGCATACCAGTACTCCGGATCGAAACTCCGGTCGTGAGTTGACTACTTTAAGTCGAAAACTTGGTAAGAACGACGAATTCATCCATTTACGTGTAGATTTCTTCAAGATATTCTACTAAACCTTAAAAAAAATTCCTCGCATATCGTATGCGCACAAGGATCCAGATCGAAACCGGCCGTGAGTTGACTAATCTAAGTCAAAAACTTGGTAAGAACGACGAATTCATCCATTTAGGTGCAAGATTCCTTGAGATATTCTAGCCAAACCTTAAAAACCCTATTTCGCATATTGTATGCGTTTAATGATCCGAGATCGAAACCTCTTTTGAGGGAGTTGACTTCTCTAAGTCAAAAACTTGTAAGAACGACGAATTCATCCATTTACAGCAAGATTCCTTTCGAGATACTTACAAACCTTAAAAACCCTGAGATATTGTATGCGACAGATCCGAGATCGAGACCAAGCCGCGAGTTGACTACTCTAATTCATTGTAAATTCTGAAAACGACGAATCCATCCATTTACAAGTAATATTTCTTCTGATATTCTACGAAACCTTAAACAAACCTTATTTCAAAAGAGATAATGTATGTATACTGTTTCCAAACCAAACTCCTGGCCGAGGTGACTACTTAAGTCGAAACTTAAAAACCATCCAT
Source organism: Papaver armeniacum (assembly GCA_023531295.1). Taxonomy (NCBI): domain Eukaryota; kingdom Viridiplantae; phylum Streptophyta; class Magnoliopsida; order Ranunculales; family Papaveraceae; genus Papaver; species Papaver armeniacum. The sequence goes on from JAJJWW010017327.1 coordinate 9,655, forward strand.
TTATTGCAATATCTTCGAAATATTCTACGAAACCCAAACAAACCTTATTTCGATATTGTATGCATACCAGGCTCCAAGATCAAACTGCCGCGAATTGACTACTCTAAGTCAAAAACTTGGTAAAAATGTGACTAATCCATCCATTTACAGGTAAGATTTCTTCAGATATTCTACGAAACCTTAAACAAACCTTATTTCTCGCATGTATTCTATGTATACAATGCCCGAGATCTAAACTCGCATTAGTAGACTACTCTAAGTCGGAACCTTGGTAAGAATTCATTTAATCCATCCATTTGTTGTAAGATTCCCTTCAGAGATATTCTCACGAAACCTTGAAAAAACCTTATTTATGCATATTTTAGCCACATACCATGCTCCGGGAGATCGAATCATCAATTGAAAGTTGACTACTCTAAGTCAAACTTGGTAAGAACGATTTAATCCATCCATTTACTGAGTAGAAATATATCGAATCGATAAAAATATATAGAAATTGAACATCCCGGTGTTCAAGATTACCGAGTTAAAAACCATATTACCCTTACTGAAATAAGGTAATAAATATTCACTTTAGATTGTAGTCATTAAACTATCTTTATCTCAATAAGTAAAGTAAATATTATGAGATAGTGAAAATGATCATATTACCTCTTCAGGAAATTTCTCGCATAAATATTATGATTTGTGAAAGTGACCTGACTACCTCTTATCAAAAAAACAAAGTAAAATACCATTTATTTTAAAAATGACCATATTACCCTTCTGGGGAAATTAATGCAATAAATATTTTTAAGATTATGAAAATGACAGATACGCTTTATCGGAAAATAAGTAAACTAAATATTATAAATTGTTAAAATCACCATATATTACCCTTACTAGAAATAAAGGTAAAAATTATGACTACAGAAAATTACCAGAGTACCCTTTTTATCCTAGTGAGTAAGTAAATATTACAAATAGTGAAAATGTACAGTAATTATTTACAGAGAAGGCGTGTATGTGATTGTTTACAGAGAAGGCTTAGTGTTGTTCATGCTCGGTCCACAGCATTATTTTTGAGCATTACATTTTGTTTTACAACTCTTATGAAGGGTTGTCATAAAGTTAGTGTATTAAAGCAACCACAAACTTGTGAAGAACATGTAATAGTGCAGGTGATGTTGATGGTGTAGACTTCCATACAATAGTTTTGAGGATCAAATCCCCATCCTCATTTCTTCTAATGTTCTATATTTTTACTTCAACAACACTTATAAGTGTTGTTATGCATTATTAAAAAAGAAAACGCCAAAACTTGTGAAGCAGAAGGATGGTTGATGAGCTGGGCGTCCACGCGGTAGATTCATGTTCAATCTCCCTTTATAACCTCATTTTTTCCAAAATTATATATTTTTAACACTTATAAAAGAAAAAAAAAAAAAAAAAAAAAACCGAAACTTGTGAACTGAAAGGGTGGTTGATGAGCTAGACTTCCATGCAGTAGGTTCATGTTATATATTTTGTCGATTGAAGAGGACAAGAATTTCGAAAGAATTTTGTGACTATCAAGTTTGTACCAGTAATTGCTTTGATAGCTATATATTTTAGTTCCTCCCAGCGATATGGTAGCGGAATGTTTTTCATCCAATAAGCACCAGAAAATTGCATTTTGGTTACCGTTTTGGCAGTAAAGTTGATCTCCTTATTGTTTTGGTTATAAATCCATATGTTGATCCATTGACGTCCTTCCCGCATTGGATGTCCTTCTCGCATTGATCTCTTTCTGCAGTTCTCTCCTTCAAGATCAGTATAGCTCATATGTCCATCAACATCAACTAACCTCATTAGTCCATTTATGTTTCCTCTCATCCCAATCCAAACGACAGAGGTCTTCAATGATATAAGTTGGAATTAAGATCACTCTAAACGTCTCACTACCTGACATCAAATGCCATTATGACATCATTCTTGCATTTTAAGTACGGTTCACTTTCATTTTGTAACACATCCAGTATATAGAACCATTCACTATACACACATTTATCATGTTCACTGACTACCATGCTAGGTGGGATTGAATCATTGTCGATCTTTCCAGATATTCTCACCACCGTCATTACCTCACACAAATTACTTTACACTCTTCGTAGATTGGATAGTAAAGGTTTAAATCAACATCAGAAAATTCCATATATCAACCTGATATATGCATAAAACTTTTGTGTGTTCCTTAGTATTTGAATCGAATCCGAACCCAAACATACATTTGTAGACAGTTTTCCTTCGGTACTATCTACTGGCTGTCCTTGTTGTGTTAGTTTCTGGACAAGAAAAGTATTTCTAGTAATATGCTTGTTCTTGTATTGATCCACGGAGTCTTGTCTCTAGTGCTGAGGTTGTATATCATAACAGAACCATAATTCTCAAGATTGATTTGAAACATGTCAAACCGTGTACTGGTTCCAGGAATGATGTGTGATAAAAAGAGACAAGTCATGGATCTCTTGCAGCTACAACAGGAAGAGCTATGTTACTATGGATAATTGACGGCAGCCACCCTTTTGTTCCACCTTCATGATCATGGTGAGAAAAGTTATCATCCTCATCTCTGTTCCAGTTTCTTTGTCGGTGCTCGTGCTGGCGCCATGTCAGTTGCGTCTCTAAATGAGCTCACCACAATCTTAACCGGAGCTACAAATAGGTGGTGCTAGTGGTGCCATTATTACTCTTAATGATACTACTACATTGACGTGCTTGATCGTGTATTGTATAAATCAATGAAGTATTGATCATGTTGATCGTCGTTCTCCAATGTTTACACATCGACTTGAATCACGCATGAGTGATTTCGCGGGAAGTCCCACTAGTATGTCACTCAAAAACAAGATCATCAAACAAACTACCAACACACCAACGCCATGCAGAGTAGAAGTCCTGTTCTCGATTTCACGATCGACATGAGCAGTAGGATTATTATTGCATCCACCACCAGCACTATTCTTGTTCCGCCTTTGTTTTCCTCTCAGCAGTTCTCCTTCCATGTTATCCCCTCTCTTTCTTATCCATTAAATTATGCTAACCGCACCTATACCTTGGTTTTATTGAATTTTCTTTTCCTCCGTCTGTTATGATATTTGTTTTATTATAATAATAGGACAAGCACTACCTATAGATATATATAGCCTTCTCAGTTGTAGAGATAGGTTAGATTTGGAATCCTAGTTCTAATGGATAGTTTATTCTACTTTCTCAATAAGAAAAGACAAAGAAAACTATGAAGTCGAAAGAGATGGAGACTTGCATGGGACAATATGTTTTCAAGATATAAGTAAAATGATTTCATGCCTGTAAAGACAACAGTTTATTTTCGGACATGTGATGTGAGTCTAACTCAACTGAACATGGTTTTTGTTTTATGGAAAATCCTATTTCATTGGTTGTCATGATCATTAAGCAGTTTAAGCACCTTCATGATTGGCTGCCGGCAGACAACCAACCTGATCCATTCCGTTTTTGGTCTGATTGTAGAGTCAAAATGGTAAAGGGATGTTTAAGTTTAGAAAACAAGTAGAACAAAGGCCTGCCCTTCCATATCTGTTGTAGAGAAAGTGGCTGTTGCTTGGTCGTGGAGTTATGAAGGGTACCTCAAAATCTATAATGCTCTAAGGATGAACTTAGCAAGGGTTCAAGGACTTGAAAACCATGAAACTACCAAATTGATATCTCAATGACGGCGTTAGAACATTTAACCCCTGGAAAACGGTCAACGGCAGTAAAAATCATTAGTTATGGACAGTTTAAGTACCCATTCCTCACATGTTACCACGAAGACTCAATAATCTATGGCATCTAGTAACGCTAACATGTTTTTTATATCGCATCACATACAGGTTTGGCAGAGTTATGTGTGCAGGTTTGTGCGACAGTTGGCCGTATAACCCTGACTTCTACACCCAGATGAGTGCAGCAGTTAATGTAAGCTATGGGCTTTATACTTACGGGCCATTCCTAGTTAACCTTGAAGATTGCTCATTTGTGAGGATTATTGTCCAGGCTTACGACGATAGTAAATGGATCTACACTGGCTTGGTTTTGGTTTCATCTGCAGTGATGCTTTCACTGATTTTCTGGTAAACTTGTACCAAGCTTTCACTGATTTTCTGGTAAACTTGTACCAAACAAGTTATATTCGTCATTGGTTCACTTCAATCTATTGTCCAGACTCCAGACTTCGTATATGTACATCTTTGCAGCTTGTTATGTGAGCTCACAGTTTTCATATATTTTAGTCAAGAAAAGTAACATTTTTATATTGCATCTCATACAGTTCTCACAGGCAATGGTCTTACAAATCTGAAGAAAGTAACTGAAACTAGTTTTCAAGCTTCTTTTCCACTTTCATTTCTTAAATATTTATGTATTCTTCAAAAGGAAGACATAAATTTAATGGTTGAGATTTACACTTGGCAACTGTAATGTGCTAATACGATTACAAAGTCTTAAGTCCTAACCAAGCTGCTTCGTCCAATCAAACGGTTCCCACTCTTTGACAAAGAGTCCTACAGCATGTTTCTGAGATTCTATTGAATCGTTCTTCTGACGCGCCGGTACATGTCTCCTCCAGGTAATTGAAGCATGCCTCTAATGACATTTATACCAATGTTGCTCTTAAACTGGCTTTCATCGTCTATTATATGGACAAAACTCTTATCTAGACCAAACTCCACATGGAATAAAGGAAGTCCTTTGGGATTGAACCACGTAATCCTTCTTGCTTGTGTCGATCAGCTTTTTTGCATTGTGTTGGCTCCACTCATCCTCTGCTTCATCTATTGCCTGTCAAATTAGAACCCGCGTTCAGAAATCTAAAAACTAGCAAACGGAGTTATCAGCATAACAAAAGAATGGCAAAGAGTTATGACCATAACAAAATCCACATTTATTATGCAGTGGTTTGTTACTGTCACATCTGAAACTATTGGTGGAAGCTCATGGTAAATTACTAAGTCATATCCTCGGTTGGAAATTTCCTTCATATTGAAGCCAAATAAGAAAGATAAAAAGTGCAAGACTGTTAAGGATATTGTCATTACTAGACTACATCAAGTTCTGGAAAGATGTACTGACCTTTTTAAAATACAAAGGGGCCTGCTTTGCAATTTGTCGGGTAAAGGAATACATTCCACCAAGCAATGCCGCCGTTGCTTTCTGATGTCCATCACAGTTTCAAGGAACAGCACATCTTTATCTTGCTTTCCGAAGAACATCATGATGAGGCATTTCTTGAAGTTGCGAATTTCATCCCACACATTGTTGTCAATATTTCTAGTGGCTGCTTCCATGCTGGAAATGGACAAGATGTCAGGCCTCTAGTGTATGGAAGATTAACAGAAAAACACAGCAACAAAGGATTAGATTAGCTCACCTGCATAGGTAAATGTAGCAATGGCCTTGCACGACAGGCTGCCATTGTGGTAACATCAAACAAGTGAAATTTGCTATTGCAACAACAAGATGTTTTGGCCTTGTTGGGTTTTCAGCAAAATTGACAGCGTTCTTGCTGAGTCATTATCCGGCTAGCACCTGACGTTTTTGTTTCGTTCTGGCACTGCTACTTTTTTTCTTGTTTCGCTTTTGATTTGGACCAACCTCAAAATCATACTCATCATCTTCCCGGCCATACTGTTTATTGTGCACAATAGTCTGGGCCAAATTCATATCAGCATCCTCCACTTTTTCCTTTTCTCGGAGAGATAGTTTGTGTAAGACATGCCTGCAAGCGAAAGGTTTTTCGTCAGTATCGAAAGGGCCAAGATGCAGAATAGTCACAAAGCCCAGGAAGCAGAGCTATTCCACCAAAGAACCATAGGCCAACGAAGAATCTGTTTAAATTTCTTGCAAACTACATATATATAAATCCATAAAGCTAATACTAACCTGGTTGCACTTCCCTTAGCTCCAAGCCCGGCTGGCTTTGACTCACTATCCTTCATCTTCATGATCTCTACCTCTTCTGCATACGAAGAAGCATAGAGATTAACAACAAATACTTACAAAATAGATGAAAAATTAAGACAAAGCTTTTAAATAATGTCCTATGTTGTTCCGCATAACCAATACGATATAAATATGAACAAGAAGAAAAAAAAGGAAGCGCCTGGCAGAAGATAGAGCCCCCCACCACATACGAATAGGTTCCACTGCCATCATTTCTAAAACTTGGGCTACTCTACAACACCTGTGCATTTATTATATGTGCCAATTGCCAAACCCAAGAGATCCTACACTAGCACTAAATAATATTTTTTCGCCCACTACAGCCAACACAAAACAATCCTTCTAGCGACCTTAACAAACTACTGAAACAAGATCCTCACTACCCTAGGCTTTTTGTTCACTCCACAAATTTCAACTTCTCCAAACCATTTATTTACAGCCTTAGATTACCTCTCGCTGGGTTCATTTCCTTAAGTGGCACTGTGATAGTATCGTTAGAGACTCTTTGTTTACAGACTAGCACTATGCTAGCTGGAAATTTAGGCTCCCCTACACAACCCATCAAACTTGAGGGTCATATTGTACTATGGGTTTGTGAGGTCTTATAAATGTTTGGTTTTCTATTTTGTTCCACCCCGTCGTAGAGATCATGGTTATAGGCATTTGAATTCAAATTTCTAAGTTTCAATCTGAGTTGTCACATTAGGTTATTCATAATAATTGTCCATCGTAAGTTATGACAATGAACTGCTGGACCCCACGTTTAACATAAATAGAGAAAAACCGCCAAGAAAATAATATGCAGATGTAGACTGGTATCTTACCATAAGTTTGTCAGCTTCGTCATGCTTTCCTTTCATTCTAAGCTGCATAGCCCTAGCTGCCAACTGATTCGCACTTAACTCTTGTTTACCAGATGCACTCTCCTCACTAGGTTTGCCCACCCCTGCTGAACCCATACCTACTTCCATGTTCACAGTCTCCATATCTCTGGGGGAGCAACTAGGACCATCATCCTCTTTCTTTTGATTAGCAGCAAGTTGACGCAAAAAGCTCCCATCATTTGCAAACTTGTTTAGGCTGGAAGCTGCAGCAGATGACCTGAGCAGTCTCCGTAGACATCACCACACCTTCCTCTTCTCCAAGACAGTGAATCAGGAACTTTAGGTTCTCTCTCATTTCAGGTCGCCGGACAGATACATCTTTAAGTAATCCCGCTTCCCATCGTTTACACTTTTTCCATCCACGTTAACTTGTCGTCTGAAACAGATTCATTCGTCCTCTGTCTATTTCTTATCGCATGCAAATGAGCACGATTAGGAGCAGCACGAGCTGCTGCAGAAACGTCAAGTTGACCTAGAGAACCCCAACGTTCTTCAACAACCTAATGTAAAGTATGATTGTTAGACGGCAAAGAACTAAAACTGCTTAGAAGTTAAAAACTGTAGGTTCATGATCATAAAAAAGTTTGTTTGTTTTGGTAGAAACAGAGAAGGGGAATAAGTTGAGGATATGTACCTCCTCAAGCTTTGCCATCGCGAGCAGCTTGCTCTTGTGCACGCTTCAAGGCTTTCAACCGCCAGCTTGCACCACCATCTCCAACAACTGAAGAAGATGGAAGTTGGCCCCACGAACCTTCGTTTGGACTTCATCTTCAGGGAACCCACCACCATCATTCTTATAGTATGGATTCAATTCTCTAGGGTTGGTTTCTTTACCTGATAAAAACATAACCCGTTAACATACAGGAAAATCACATCAAGTGTGCAAAAGAAACAAATGTGACACCAGAAAGGGGCTTGTCAGACATGAAGGGGCATGAGCCACAGGCTGTAAGCCACGGGCATGGTGTAACAAGTTCAAAATGAACCTGTTTTTAAGCATAACAACACCAACCACTTCCCGATATTGTGTATGCATCAAAACATGAATTCTTCCCCATGAAAAAATATAGCATCTGCCAGCAAAAATCACTTGTCTACCCCATCAAATCACTTGAATATAACGTTTTGAAACTAAATTATTACTCGTGAATGTTTACGCAGCTCCAATATCTAACATATTACAATGTTTACAATATACTACTCCTACTAGGTTACTAGACACATTAGCAAGATGGATGATGGATAGATTACTAAACCATGAATTGCATCTGCTAAACTAAGTGACAGGATAAAATACAATATTGTAGTAAACCTAAAATTTGTAAGGTAAAAGTTTTCTTCAATTTCAAAATCAATTGAAGCCTCACCTCTTCGACTTGAGGTTCCTCCGGTAAATCAGTAGTTTGGACAGATATCTTTTCTGGATCATATTTAGGCTTTAGCATCCAGTCCAATCCTGCCTCCTTCCGTGCAAGTTCATTTACATCGCGAGGAACAGAATCTACCAAAAATAAGCAAATAAATTCAATTTCAAGTTCAAAATACTTCAGATCAGGACTAAACAACACACACACACAATGTACCTGATACGCCTTCCTGTGCCTCAGCTCTATGCCCTCTTTCCTTCTTCCTAGATTCATGCTTCCTCCTTCGTCCCTCCTCTTCACTTTCTGAATCTGAACTGCTGGTAGAATGCCTATTTTTCCTCTTTTTGGAGGATTTCTTGTTTTTCCCTCTACTCCGGTGACTCTTTATGTCAGCATCAGAATCACTACTCTCACTATCAGATGAAGATCCAGACGAATACTCTTGATGCTTCTTCTTTCTCCTACGTTTCTCCTTCTTATTACTAGATTTTCTCCTCTCTTCTACAGAAGAAGAACTCAAATCCTGTTAATTTTTGCAGCAACATTAGTATAAACAACACATCTCCACAAGAACAGAAAATTTGTGTAAACTTCTAGCTCAGAAACATCATACTTACAGTTTCAAGTTGATCCCGTGGAATAAACTTGATTCCAGATAGCATTTTTTAAATCGATAATCAGCTACAAACAAAACAAAAGGGTATCAGTTTTCTGTTCTAGGATTTTAATTTCTATAATGTCATTCATTCGCTCACAGATTTCAATAATCTACATCTAACTAAAAATTGAACAAGATTGCATATCGTCAACCCCAATTGTAAAACAAAACACGGCTAAAAAAACACAGGACGAATTCAAATTTAGGGTTGTTTAAGAAACCTAAAACGGTCAATGATTCTTGGGGTAAAGTATTAGAAATCAAACAAACAATCAAATATCTACCTGCGATTAGGGTTCTTCCTGGTTTTGAGATTTAGGGCACGGAGATAATCGCTGCCCGCTCAGAGAGAGAGAAGTGGAGAGGAAAGGAGACGAAACTTTGACTATTACTTGACCCGGATTGTATTTATAGAATCTGATATTTGTTCCTCCCGATAACAACACACGTATGGTATGTTTTGAAGTCTTAAACGTTTTTACTTTGTTATACTGTCGTTTGGCCGGCGGTTAAAAAAAAGAATGTCCGATGAAAATAGACCTACCGGCCGTTAAGTAAATATTGCAGGTTGTAAATCAGGAAGTCACGCATAGTAGGCTTTAGAAGGGAATTTTGGTCGTTCGATGTGGAAAGCTGGCGGCTCTCACCGATTTTATATGATTTCACGGCCAACTTAAAACACCGCCATGTCAGAAAAGTTTAGGCTTAGGTAACTAAAGAGGTGCATGGGCTGCATATGCAATGACTTCTGGCCTTAGATAGCAGTTGCAGGCTAAGGTAATTAAGATGGCGCAAGCCCTTGATTGGCCTTGAACTGGGAATATGTACACAAGCCTTGAAACTCAAGGTGTCTCTGCCAAAGCTAGCCAGGTTAAGTAATTTTTCACTGATCTTAGCTTTGAAAACACAAAAAAAAATACAAGACAATTATGTACCCCAAACATACCAATAAAATAGAGTGTACATAGATTATAGACACACACACAGAAAGAGTACATAATTAGAACTTAAAATATCACTTAACATCATCATTCATGCATAAAATATCGATATAGAACAGATGATGTTTGGAACAACATAATGGATCCATTCGTACTCTTATACATACATATATATATAATCCCAGAACACAGAGTACTATTTATTATTTATGACATGCATATATATAATATAATGATCATTTATCAACTTCTTTTTGGTCATTTCAGTGACGACGTGGTGGTGGCGGTGCAAACCAAGGATGTGGCGGTGGTGGAGGAGAACCAAAACTATTATGTGGTGCTGGAGGTGGAGGAGGACCTATTGTTGGTGGTGCTGGTGGTGGAGTTCGAGGTGGTGGAGGGTGATGAAGACCAAGATGCGGGAGCGGATGTGGATGAGGAGGGTGTGGAGTATGAGGTGGATGGTGGGGATGAGGAGGAGGTGCAGGAGGACCAGGAGGGGCTGGATGCGGATGAGGTGGGTGCGGAGGAGGAGGTGGTGGATGCATTGTCATACTTTTAAAAGATAAAAGAACTTGGTTACATACACTGGATTGTGGATGAGCTACTTTGAAAACATTTGCATGAATATATAGAGTTTGGAGAGAAAGGGTTTGGTAAGGTTCTTTGGTAACTGGGTAAGTGAGCATGCCGTTGCCTAACTCATGACCAACTAACAATGCTAATGCTCATGTGGTTTCAACAACTCCATGGCATACACCAATGAGTCTCTTGAATGCATGCATGGAATTGCTCATGCGCGTAGGAAGGGTAGTTGGGACCCGTACTTGGTGGAGCCACTGTGCAGAGACAGGCAAAAAAAAAAAAAAACAAACTTGCAAAACCAAGTGGGGGCAACTGACCCCCAGTTGTTCCTACTTGGTTCTGCCTTGCTGGGAGTGCGCCAACGACTATCTTTCATCTGCAGTTGGTCCATGGGACGCTAGGAGCCATTTCTACAGGCTAGAAGAGCCAGTATAATACACAATATAAGTTAGGACGATGGGACAAGGAGCCATATTTTGTCCCTGTCGTACGATTTTCCTAGCTCCACTCATGCACTCAAATCACTAAAATTAAGATTTCATTGCGTACAGGTCAATAACATGGTCCAACAAGATAACATGAATTATTCAATCCTATAGTGATCAGTAGGGTCACATTCCTTTAGACAAGATTATACTTGAATCACATAATATCCTTTGAGAAAAACAAGAATAGTCTATGATACTGATCAAGATTACCATTATACTAATATTCCAAGTTTACAACAAGGGCAATGAGCATTTGTCTCAAGCCATAGTGCCAAGCAGCTATCATCTGCACAGTACTAGGAATTAAGGTTCATCAAGTTCTGACTAGAAATTACAAACTGCACATACTTCTTGGTTGGATGATTTCCATCCAAACTTTGCCCAACTCATGAATGTCCTCTTTGACAGATATGAATATTTACTAGTACTAACGCAAGTTTTCTTCTTCGATCCGACAGCCTTTTTCTCTAAATGACCTTCAATTACTAACCTTAAATCCTCATGTTTATCAATACTGGACCTGAATTGGTAATCAAATAGATAAAAGAAAGATTAACAAATAATCTAAATGAAATTTTAGGCAAACAAAAAAAGCCCGGCCAGATAGTCAGTAGTTCAAGGCCAGTTAGCTTTAACTCTTATTGCTCTACCATTATGCATTAGACTAAATTCTCACCTCTTATTTGGTACGGAAATTGATGATGACGACGACGATGATGATGAATAACTTCGGCTCCGAAGTTTTTCATGCAATCGTTCTTTTGCTTCTCTGACACCACCTTCAAGTTTCTCATCTTGCTCCAAAGTCTTTTGATGATTTGATATACTTCTTTTCTGGAAAATTCAGTTTAAATTGTTAAAACTTGAATAAAGTTTATAAAGTATGCTTATAAACAAACAAGTAAATAAGGATTCATAGAATCAAAACGTAAGTTACTTGTCCCTTTGAAACATCCAACAGAATTGGAACTATAAAGCGAAAATAGCATGGTCCCTGCCCAAGGATGATGCACGTACACAAATCTACAAAAAGTAAGTGAGTTTCAAATAGAATTATGTTAGTACCAGGGAAGATGAGGCTGAAGAAGAATAATTGGGATGAGTATCATTGCTGCTGCTTGTGTATAGGCAAAAAGAGTAGCGTCTTGTTCGATCGTTACTACTATTTGTACCTATCACTGAACTATAAGAATCAGTTTGATGAAATCGTCTTCTTCGAGCACATTCAACCCCGGGTAATATTCCGGCCATTAGTTAATACTTCAATATATGTATCTTGGTGCAATTAGCACTACAAACCAAAAAATACATGACGATATTAGTCTCATCATCAATATACAAATCATCCATATACATGTCTCCCTCCATCAAAGTGTTTAGATGAATTATCTTATTAAAAAGACATGAAATGAAATGTTGAATTGTGCATATGGTTGTGAAGAGATGGTTAACAGGAACTTAAAAGATGCAGTGGGAGGAGAATAATAAGTGGAGAAGAATCGTGGTGAAGAAGAACAAGAATCAAGTGGATGAGAAGTTAACAACCTGATGGGGAGACAAAGGATGGGCCACAAATTAATGTGAGAATACAAATACTGCTTTGTATACTTTTCAAATCATTCTCATGCGATTAATTCCCAGCTCTAATGGCCCGAAAACCGTCCTTTGGAACCGGCCTAGTAGCAAATGTTTTTATTCCTCTATGAAAAATTGAGTAATGAATCAAAAATATGCATGGTAATGAGACAAACTAGGAAAATGGCATGTGCGGGTTTAAGAATGACTGGAATTAGCACGAGGAAAAAAAAGATAGAGGATTCGGAATCATTTCTAATGATCGGAATTAGGTGCACAACAAAAATTCTATAAAAAAAAGAAATTTAATTTTGAAAAAAAATAAAAAATAAAAGTGTGTATTTTTGTTAATACATACTCTCTCCCTCTTTTAATAAAGCATGGTTGTTTAGAAAATTAAGGAAATTAAGATAACTAATTATTAAAAGTGATCTCAATGACATCATACGTTAATAGCTTGAAAATTGGCCCATGACATCATTGAAATGTTAAGAAAGTGAAATTCCGGTTCACACGACACTCATCGCAAGAAAAGTTAGTGAAAGTCTTAAAACCCAAGAATATTTGACTTTCCCAATTGTGAACCCGCTTTACGTTAAACATTTACTTATAAAACTATGAGGAGTAGTACCTTTTATTGTTAAATATGCCCACACTCTTAAGATTTTGAATAACACATGTGGCATGTTTTCCAAATCCCACTTGACGCTGGCCTATTATTACCGTCAATTAATATGGTTTAGCACTTTAAGGTTTGTTTCTATGTTAATTATTTTATTTTATTTGTACAATTTGAAACGCATTAATATCGACGGTTCAAAGTTATGTAAGCCTTGGATGAAACTCCAAAATGATTCTTTGAAAACTCAAATAACAAGAATTCTTCTGACCGGTTATGACAAACTTATCGGGAGCCAAATTAAAAATTATTTTTCCACTGTCAAAATCTGATTACAAACTTCTGACATGTGAAAGCATATTCATGCGAAACCATCAAGTTGTAAACGTGCAAGATTATAAAACCTTGTGGACGACATCTATTCTCCAAAAAGTCCATCTTTTCATTTCGAAGTGCATGGAGAACGTCCTCCCAACTAGGGGCAAGCTATCTCATTGCAACGTTAATCGGATACTTCTTATTGCAACTGTTAAGTATATTTTCTTTCATTGTCCATTTTCCAAGTCCGTTTGGGACTTGCACTCTCTGCAATCATTATAGTATCCAAACTTGACTCCTTGCTACTCATGAGCAAAAACAGCAGTAAGGCGAATAGATCCACCACAAGTCTGCAGCAATAGTATCACCCCGATGATTCCTGATAATACCCCGCTTCCTCCTGATTCATCTTTTCGGGATCCATCAGTGTTTACCATGACTTCATCTTCATCAGGGAACAACCAAGAGCAAGCTATCACCTTCACCGGCTTGTATAAGCAATCAATGCCCCATCCTTCCATAAATCTTCTAATATAAGGTTTATCAACATCGGAAATCTTAACAGCTAAACACTTGAGCCTGATATCCAGAGTAATTAAGTGACTAACACCATCAGGATTCATCTTCTTAGTAGTAAAGACTCTATTATTGCGTTCCATCCAGATGTGGTAAACAAAACTGTTCAAACATAGTTTCTTAATAGTATTGATAGCTCCTACACTCTTGAAATTATTCTGACACCAAAGAATTTCTTCATCCCAAGTTCTGGCCAAGTCTCTAAAGATTCCCAGTTTAATTAGCAGACCTTTCCAGATGATACTAGAAAAAGAACAAGTTAAAAACAAGTGTTCCTCATCTTCGTTTCCTCCCCCACATAAAACACACGAGGCATTATTAATAAGACCCCATCTCTCGTAGCTTTGCTCTTGTTTTAAGCCTTTTGTGACAAGCTAACCAAACAGATAAAGGAGTGCCTTGGGATATTGTACTTGAACCACACCAAATTTGTCCATCCCACCTCAACAACATCTCCAAGAAGAGCATTAAAAGTATC
>JAJJWW010017328.1:0-59815 GCA_023531295.1 Papaver armeniacum
TAAAGGGGTGAGTCAGTCTGTTGTAGCGGGGTTCTTTTTGAATTGTGTAGGATTCAAATATCGCACAACATATTTTCTTAGCGTGCGAGATTCAATTATTTTCTTAACTCGCGAGAGTGTCTCGAGAGAAGGTAGCAAGACTCGAGAGAGTGTCTCGAGAGAAGGTAGCAAGACTCGAGAGAGTGTCTCGAGAGAAGGTAGCAAGACTCGAGAGTGTCTCGAGAGAAGGTAGCAAGACTCGCGAGAGTGTCTCGAGAGAAAGTAGCAAGGCTCGAGAGAGTGTCTCGAGAGAAGGTAGCAAGACTCGAGAGAATGTCTCGAGAGAAGGTAGCAAGAACTGCGAAATCATTAAAGGGCTCGCGAGAATATGAGTTGTATGTGAGCTGTCATCCATTATGTAAACACCTATATAAAGAGGAGAGCAGGAGAGAGAAAAGGAGGAATAATTTTGGGAGGAATAATTTTGGGAGGACACTTTTAGGAGGAGAGAGATATTTTTAGAGAGAGATTTATTTTCTTTATCATCTTCTTCCCCAAATAATTAGATCTAGAGCTCTAGAAAATATCCATTAATGGAGATTCTCAATGTAATTCAAATGTAACCTCAACAATCATAGTGAAGAATCGTGGATGTAGATCACATTGATCGAACCACGTAAAAAATCTTATGTGTCTATTTAAATTTCTAGCACTTATATTTTGAGATTTAGGTGATTAATAAGGTTTAGATCTACGAAATTGAGTAAGGGGGTGTAGTGTGGGATATCCCTTAACTACATATGCGCTAGAAACAGGGACCTAATCTTGTTGGTTCAAGAAAGTTTAGAAAAAACGACTCTTGTTGGTGATGAATTCAATTGGATCTATAAACTTTAAGAGAAATTTCCATGAAAAGTAGTTTCTTGTTCATACTTATTTTTTATATCTAAAAAATTTGGGTTCAAAAATGGAAGTTTTATGGAAGAAATCACACTTTCAGGGAGAAAACACCGTCAACAATTCAAAGACATGAAGAGAAAAAAAAAAAAAAAAAAAAAATAGGTTGTTGTGATGAAATTCAAGGAAGAAAGCTAATTTTTTAATGGAAGATTTCATATTCGGAGAGAAAAGAAAAGAGGAAAATTGTTGAAGGAAATAAAGGAAGAATGAAGAAAAGGATAAGAACAAAACGTTGTGATTTTTATCACAAACGAAACTCATACGAGATGGTTTGAGTTGGAGCGAAGAAGCTTGATGTCGCAAGATCAAATCTCGCCACAGTCATATTTTTCAAATATTTTTGAACTTTCAAGAGGGGGAAAAAATGGAATAAAGCTATAGCATTATGTGTTTCCTTCATGAGCGGCAAGTAGCCCGGATGGTCATTCGCGAAGAGAATAAGCAGGGTTGCGAGTTCGAATCCCACCTTTTACATATTTTTGAACTTCCGAGAGCGAAGAAGTGAATAAAGTTATAGTATTGTGTGTTTCTTTCACAAACAGCATCTAGCACAATTGGTCACTGGCGAAGAGTATAAACATAAGGTCGCGAGTTCGAGTCTTACCCTTCGCGAAGAATTTTTGTCATCTTTTTCCTTGAATATCAAAGGGTGAATATAAGTCATGTATTAGCATTCTGCGATCCTTTCGCATAGGAGGAGTAGCACAATTGGTCACGAGCGAACAAGAGGAGCTTAAGGTCGCGGGTTCGAACCTCCCTCCTTGCAAAGAATTTTTTGGCTTCGCAAAAAGGGGAAAAAAATGTATAATCTCGCAAGGTTGTTTCGTTATCTCACAAGCAAGAGGCAGCACAGTTGGTCACCTGCGAAGTTAATGAGTTCATGGTCGCGAGTTCAAGTCCCATTGAACGTCTATTTTTCACATAGATTTTTCGCAACAGTATCTCGCAAGAAGAAAGTAAGTGATTATTTCGCAGAAACACTTCGCAGAGGCAGGGCTAGCACAGTTGGTCGGGAGGCATGAATGCAAGCGGGGAGGTCGCGGATCAATTCTTGCTCTCGCACATTTATTTTTGTTATGCGAAATTTCGCATACAGGACTTTGCTTATCTCGCAAAGAAGAAAGTTGATGATTATCTCGCAAGTTAATTTTGCAAATGAGGATTAGCACAATTGGTATGGTGCGAGAATATGCAAGAGGCAGGTCAAGGGTTCAAGTCTCACTTCTCACATTTCTTTTTCTTTGCGCGAGATTGACAACAACAAACCACAAAAGCTAAGTACCACTTTCCTTAAACATTTTACTTACAAAAAATAAAAGATTTTTGATTTGATTTACAAAACGCGATACAATCGCGAGAATTACAAAGATTTCACGATTACAATAATTCGAGAACAATATCTCGCACGAGATCAATTTATATATTTCCCTTTGATTTGTTTCAAATGAGAATGATATCCAACATGGAGAGTAGTAGCGGGCAAACCTTTATGGCGTACACCCTAGTTCGCGAATTTACCTTATGATTTCGCAAGAGGCAATGTACCTAAAGTGCGTCATATAAGGGGGTACCTATTAGGATCATTTCCATGAAAGATGTTTATCGTTTGAGACGAAACAAGTTATACAAAGGAAATCAAAACAAAGAAAAATGATTTGAATTAGCAATTAAATGAAAATTTTTGATAAAAGAAATGTTGAATACTAATCTAAATTTTTATTTGCATTACTGACATAGCATGAGGCAAAGAACATGGAGCGAGAGTTTCGCATGATGGATTCGCAATACTTCTTATATTTAGAGGATTAAGTACTTCTTATACTTCTCAAAGGATACTTCATACTTCTTATATATTTCGAGGATTAGTACTTCTTATACTTCTCAAAGGATACTTCATACTTCTTATATATATTTCGAGGATTAAGTACTTCATATACTTCTTCAAGGATACTTCATACTTCTCATAATTCAAGAAACGATACTTCATATATACTTCTCAAAGCTTCGGAACTTCGCAAAAGAATAGAGGCAAGTACGTACTTTTCAAGTCCAGTATTCTTCCGCTCGTTCCTTCATCAACAAAGACCAAAGATTACTACAACAGCAGATTTTTCCTTAAAGATCGCTCTTCAAGCAATATTCAAGGAAAAAGAGGCAAGATGTAGGATTCAAATATCGCACAACATATTTTCTTAGCGTGCGAGATTCAATTATTTTCTTAACTCGCGAGAGTGTCTCGAGAGAAGGTAGCAAGACTCGAGAGAGTGTCTCGAGAGAAGGTAGCAAGACTCGAGAGAGTGTCTCGAGAGAAGGTAGCAAGACTCGCGAGAGTGTCTCGAGAGAAGGTAGCAAGACTCGAGAGAGTGTCTCGAGAGAAGGTAGCAAGGCTCGAGAGAGTGTCTCGAGAGAAGGTAGCAAGACTCGAGAGAATGTCTCGAGAGAAGGTAGCAAGAGCTGCGAAATCATTAAAGGGCTCGCGAGAATATGAGCTGTATGTGGCTGTCATCCATTATGTAAACACCTATATAAAGAGGAGAGCAGGAGAGAGAAAAGGAGGAATAATTTTGGGAGGACACTTTTAGGAGGAGAGAGATATTTTTAGAGAGAGATTTATTTTCTTTATCATCTTCTTCCCCAAATAATTAGATCTAGAGCTCTAGAAAATATCCATTAATGGAGATTCTCAATGTAATTCAAATGTAACCTCAACAATCATAGTGAAGAATCGTGGATGTAGATCACATTGATCGAACCACGTAAAAAATCTTATGTGTCTATTTAAATTTCTAGCACTTATATTTTGAGATTTAGGTGATTAATAAGGTTTAGATCTACGAAATTGAGTAAGGGGTGTAGTGTGGGATATCCCGCAACTACAAATTGATAAGCAAGTCATTAGGAGAGAGAAAATTAAGAGTGATTGTAATTTCTTTAGCTATGTTCTACATTTCTTTGTAAATCTTTCAAGAATACAATTAATAAAGTATATTTTTATTCACCTTAAAATGGATTAACTAAGCAAATTCGAGTGAGGGGTGTAGTGTGGGATTTCCTGCAACTACAAAAACGACTTTTGTCTGAAGAATAGGAGATAGAGTAAAATAGACTTTTGAGTGACAGATAAGTTCAAGTTTCCACATAACTTTTACTCAATGAAGTTCCACCAGTTCCTTGAGTAGTTCTTCGTCTTGTATGATGATTGACATGGAGTCTTGAGCTCAACTACACTTTCTATCCTAGTCCGAGACCTTTAGCTATAATAGGCTAGAAATCAAGACATATATGTTTTGATCACTAACATTGACAAACATGCTTGAGATAGCAACGCATGCGAGTTCGACCGAGCAATGCTCTAACACCCTTTCATTGTATTTTGTATAAAGACGAGAATTCTAATCTCCATCTAATATGCTTGACATGCCATTTTTAGAAGACTTGGATTTTAAAAGGAATTTTTGAAGAAGAGGCTATAAAAATTGAGATAGACATTTCTGAGGAGGAAGTGGTTGACACTATGAATGAGCTTGAAGTGCTAGTCTTTCCTTAAAGAATATATTATGAGAACGATTATTGAGTTTAATTCTCAAGGTAAGACCAATACGATTCACAACACTACTTTCATTTCGGTAATCCCTAAAAAGACTCATGTTGAAAGTGTATTAGATCTTAGACCCATTAGTCTTCTCACAAGCATGTACAAAATCATATCAGAGGTTCTTGCAAGTAGGCTTAGTGATATCATTCCTTAAATCATTTATGAGACACAATTTTGTTTTGTGGAGGAAGGAAGATTAATGATAGCATTTTGATTGCTAATGAGCTAGTGGATTTCAAGTGCAAAGATAACTCTTCTGGAATTATTTATAAGATTGACTTAGAAAAGGCATTCGACGGAATTAGTTGTTCATACTTTCAAAAAATCTCGCGGAAAATTGGATTTAAGGATAAAAGGTGCAATTGGATCGACTCTTGTTATTCCACTGTCACTTTTTAGTGCTTATTAATGTTCTCTATATGGGTCTTCCGGTTGTTCAAGGGGAGTTAGGAAAGGAGATCCACTTTCTCCTCTACTTTTCAATATTGCTATGGATGGATTCGCAAGCTATTAGAGCACTGCTCCGTCGAACTTGCAAGCATTGCTATCTCAAGCTTGTTTGTCAAGTTTAGGTGATCAAAACTATAAGTCTTGATTTCTAGTATACTTATAGCTATGTCTTGGATTAAGATAGAATGTGTAGTTGAGCTTTAGACTTCATGGCGTTCATCGATTGAATACAAAGATCTACTAAGGAGAGCTTGGAGGAACTTCATCAACAAAAGGTATGTGGAGACTAAAACTTATCTATCACTCGAAGTCTATTCTATTTTATCTCCTAATGAGTCTAAGTCGTATAGTTATATAGACTTTTATATTATACACATTTGATATTGAGTGTAACTCACTTATATATTTCTCGAAATATGTATTGGAAGATTTTTTCTTTAGCTACGTTCATCATTATTCTTGAAGAGTTTAGTCAAAAAATGATCATGTGGAAATTGCCTTGAAACATCATACATGATTTGTGTGAGACAATCATTTGATGTCGATTTGGAAAGTTTCGTATTGATCATTCGATCACTTAAAAATTACTTATAAGCTAATAATTTGTGTGAGACAGCTATTGTCATCTTTCAATGATTGATATGGGAGTTGAAAACAATTACCTTCGTTTGGATACAGCACAGTATGCGTACATAGTATGCAAACTATTTTGGTATGATTCGGGTCCGGAAACCAAGTTTGCATACCTAGTATGCGAACAATTTTTCGCGAAGTCGGGAACCAAGTTTGCGTACCTAGTATGCGAACGGTTCTACCTGAGTTAGGTCAGGACTTGTTTGCATACTTTGTTTGCAAGCAGTGGACAGGCACCAAGTCCGAATACTATAGTTTGCGTACCCGTTTGCAAACTTAGTGGTAAAGTTCTAAAATCGGTTAAGTATGAGTCTCATACTCATGAATAAATACATTCATGAATTAAGGAATGCAATCTTTGCAAATCATGGCTTAATGTTCATGAATTGATTCTTGTATAAGTACTTTGTAAGATTACGAATCAATCCGATTTTGATTCAATTAGTTCATATATATATTTCTATGAGATAGTGAACAATTGAACAACTCTATTTGAAACACGATTAGATTAATTTGATTATCTTTCATGTATGATTGATCACCATATTTGATCTAGAAGTGTTAGATGAATATGGCTAAGACAAAAGTGTTCAGGTGGTTAACTTCGGTTAACTATTATTGAGCTACCTCAATATACACGTTTAGGTACGGTTACCCATATCTAAATGAAGGTATATTTCATTTGTGTGTAACAAGCTAAGACCATTTAATGGTGGAAAGCTATTGCTTTGGCTTTAAGCAAACTTAGCTTGAATCTTAAATCAGATTTCATCTAACGGTGAATATTGAATTCTTTGTTACTAAGCTATCTTAGCTTTGGTTGAAAGCAAACCCTGATTTGAAAGGATATATAAGGGAGAACTCTAGCAACTGGAAAACCTAATCCCGGTAATTTCCTGGGTCCTAGTCGCGACTAGATTCGATTCTCCTTTAACCTAGGTTTTTCTAAAACCATTATAGGTTAATGCCTTGAAGACTTCATTTTGGATTCGTGAAGCCAGATCCAACTATTTTCTTTGTAGTTGCGTATTCTGACCTTACTTGATCTATCGTATTGAGTATTATCTTCTCTAAGATTTGCTCGAGATTTATCTCAGACAGGTAAGATATAAAAAGTAATCACAAAGCTCTTCGTTTAATTCTTTGTGATTCCACAATAACTTCCTCTACTACCATATAGTTAATTTATTGTGAGGTGATTGATATTTCTAGGATGTTCTTCGGGAATATAAGACCGGATTATCAATTGGTTCCTGTTTACCTTGATTTATCAAAAGACGAAACAAACTTCATAGGTATTTCTGTGGGAGACATATTTATCTATCAGAATAAGCTTTTCAGTGTGAGACAGATTTGTCTATAAGTCTTCGACTTTGGGTCGTAGCAACTCTTAGTTGTGGGTGAGATCAGCTAAGGGAATCAAGTGCGTAGATTCCTTCTAGGATTCATAGGCGTAAGGAAGGCTATTGTACCTTAATCGGTGTGAGACTTGGTTAGGGCTCAACTACATTCCATTCTGTAGTTAACTTGTAGTAGGCTAGCTAGTGTCTGTAGCGGCTTAATATATACAGTGTGGTGTTCAAATCTGGATTAGGTCCCGGGGCTTTTCTGCATTTGTGGTTTCCTCGTTAACAAAATTTCTGGTGTCGGTGTTATTTCTTTTCCGCATTATATTTTTTATATAATTAAAATATCACAGGTTGTGCGTAGTTCAATCAATTAGATAATCCAACCTTTGGTCGTTGATATAAATTGATTGACACTTGGATATTGGTTTTTGATACCGACCAAGTTATTCTCATACTAATCAGTTCACGGATTCCATCCTGTTGATTTGCTAATTGATTTGAGAAAGAGATATAACTCTTGGATATCTTTCCTCGATTGAGTCTGATTGTCTAGTTGATTCTCTTATAATCATATTGTAGTTTAGTCCATACAGATTGTCGAACGAAATATTGGGTGTGGTTGTTAGACCCCCGCTTTTTCAATTGGTATCAGAGCAGGCAAACACGCTAAGACCTCATAAGTCTGTGTTTGTAGCAATTTGAATCTATGGACAGAGTTGTTATCTCTGACAAACGCATCTCCGGAAACAAAAGTTCCGTTTCTATAAAATCTATTAAAGAGAAAGACTTGTCAATCTCGCATATAGATGAACACAATGTTCCCACGAAACAGACAAATATTGATAAGTGTTGCCCTGATTATCTTATTGTGAGTTCGATCGAAGTAGAAAGGGAAGCAGCCAAATAAAGTGCAACGATTCTAAATCTCGTTAGAATCCAGGTAGCTGAAATCAATAGGCTGAAACACAGAAACAAATGATCATTGGTATGGTAAATGATCGTGATTTCCAAACAAAGGTTCTTCGTGAGGAAAACGCTGAAGTTTATTCATCTCGAACCTTACTCGAGGATAAACTCAAGGAGGATGCCTTGGAAATTGAACATTTGTTAAGTAAACTCTCTATTCAATATAAAGGATGTTTTGAGGAGTCCACTATACCAATCGCTTCTGACTCAACTGTGATGTTAGAAAATCTGACTATGTGTAATCATGTTTCTCTGATGAAACCAGTTCCATAAGATAAAGTGAAAACCCTTCCTATTGCTAAAGATGTGCCTGTAACTTCCACTAATTAAGGAATCACCAGTACATCTCACGGAAGGAAGAAATCTTCTAACGATTTTGTTAATCCTACTCACTCTAATCACTCGCGTGATCAGAAATGTCTTATGTGATTCAAAAGGACATGTTCAATGGAAATACAAATTGAGGATGAATGACAACTATTTTGGTCGTCTTCAACACACCTTAGATTTAATACTCAAAGGTGTAACTGACATTCGGATGTCTAAACCAATTGGTCTTAGTACTCACCCTGTGAATTCTTCCAGGAAAGTCAGTTCAATTTGCTCGTCTAACGTTCGAACTTGTAACAGTAGCATTAACACAAATCAATCAAGGAGATTTCAGAAAGGTCCTCCTCAATTAACGTAAATTGAAGGATGATGTTCAAGATGTGAGAAAAGTTCCAGAAAGTGAAAACGACAATGGAGATATGAAGAACAACCTACATCTGATAATTGAAGGATACAAAGATCTTATCAACGATTGTCAAATTTCTCCACACAAACTTCTTGAGGTAAGGAATCAAACACAATCTCTTATTTTGATGACCATAAGTTAATTTTATGATGATTTTTCACATCAAAAGGGGTTTCCTTTAAGATTTGGAAGGAAAAAGAGACTTAACCATGAACATCATTCATTTAATGAGCTTAGAGATCATACTTGTGTTAATTAATCACAAGGATTGAAATCTTACTCATGAAAAATCACAGTGAGTGAGATGTTCTAATGATCAGGTATACTTATTGGCAAAATGTTCTCTGTTTAGTTGAGCTATTTTCTTTTCGTTCTTAGCTCAACTATTATTCACAGACAACGCTGCATAAGTACTTCAAAAATTATCTTTGTGATGGAATTTTTTTGTTGTTATTTTTTTTTTGGGGGGTTTTTTGTGCTACTCTTGTGTTCTAAATTTTCCTCTTATGAGAACATAAAATTTATCGAGCCAAGATTTGTGAAAGAAAATTTTCACTTAGGAAAATTTTGATGTGAAACCATCTTAGTTTATGGATGGGTATTTAGAGTTTTTCCTTGTGGGTTCGGATTGTGTTCATACGGGTACCCAAGTATTGCTTTCCACGAACCGTCTCTAAAAACCCTAAAATTACATTCCCTGAGAAACCATTTAAATACCAATCATATTGAGTTGAGTTCGCTTACTCTAGGTTGTTTTTCATTTGTCAAGAATTTCATCACCTTCTCGCACTTGTGATTTTGCAAAAGGATTTCTTGATAAGGGTATTGGTTTCGGGTCCAAAGGGAAGAAGAAAAGAACCCTAGTAGAGGTTGACGATATCAAATATCAAAATCCTGATGATTATTCTGATGTCTCATGCTTTTATGCATATACTCATCTAGATGTAGAGAATGATGAGATGGTTTCTGCTGAAGTGGTTCATGATTTTCTTAAATACTTTGAGGAAGCAAAACTGCAGCTGGTTGAGACTATGAAAGGTCTTGATGTGTTCTTTGAGTTGAAAAGGTTAATTTCGACCTTGTTCTCATGAAGACGCGTGTTAAATATTTTCTCAATGAGGATATCTTCTCCGAAGAAGCAATGGATGCTGTCAATCACAAGCTCAAAGGTCGTAAGACTTGTGACGGTTCCGAAAGTGTTCTTTGATCTTAGTTTGAGTTTGTTTTTGGTTTTAGGAGTTTTTATTTTGTCTAGGAAACTTCTTATAAGAATTTATTCTTGTGTTTTAAAAAGGATAACTAGGGTTTGGAATAGCAAATATTGCAATTACTGAAAAAGCGGGGGTCTAACAACCACACCCAATATTTCGTTCGGCAATCTGAATAGACAAACTCCAATATACTTTCAAGAGTCAACTAGACAAGTGGACTCAATTTATAGAAAAGTACTCCCTCCATCCCACTATTAAGTGACCTAGTTCAAGTTTGCACAATTTTTAAGGCAAGCAAGGGAAAAGTATTTTTAAGCACTTTTTACAATTATACCCTTATGTATAATAAATAGTGAAATTTTGAAATGATTTATCTCTCAAACTACACCACGGATGTTCGCAAACTTCATACCATTTAAAACCATTTTAAAACACATACGTAACGAATATGAACATGACTATCAAATTATGCATATTTCTTATATTTCTTATAATCAAATAAAAGGATAATTTTAGGAATATCTCCTTATTTAGTGATATAGGTCACTTAATGGTGGGACAAAATCTAAAAGTAACTAGGTCACTTATTAGTGGGACGGAGGGAGTATATCAAATAGCCATATCTCAATTTCTCAATTCAATCTGCAATCAAATAAATAGGAATTTGTGAGCCCGATTAAATAAGAGAAATAACTTGGACGATATCACAAACCAATATCCAAGTGCCAATCAATTCAATCAACAACCCAAAGGTCGTATTCAAGAACTGATTGAACTTAACGCACAACCTGTGATATTTCTATTATATAACAAAATATAACGCGGAAAAGAAATAACACAGACACCAGAATTTTGTTAACTAGGAAAACCGCAAATACAGAAAAACCACGGGACCTAGTCCAGCTTTGAACACCACACTGTATTAAGACACTACAGACACTAGCCTACTACCAATGAACTTCGGACTGGAATGTATTTGAGCCCTAATCAATCTCACACTGATCAAGGTACATGTTGCACTCCTTACGTCTCGAACCCCGGAAGGATTCTACGTACTTGATTCCCTTAGCTGATCTCACCCACAACCAAGAGTTGCTATGACCCAAAGTCGAAGACTTTATAAACAAATCTGTCTCACAAAGAAAAGTCTATTGGAATAGATAAATCTGTCTCCCACAGAAATACCTACGAGTTTTGTTTCGTCTTTTGATAAATCAAGGTGCGGAGAACCAATTGATAAATAGGACTTATATTCCCGAAGAACAACCTAGTATTATCAATCACCTCACAATAATCTTAATCGTATAGAAGCGAAACAAGATATTGTGGGATCACAAACGATGAGACGAAGATGTTTGTGACTACTTTTAATCTTACTTATCGAAGATAAATCTCAAGAAAATCTTAGCAAATATAATACTCAATCACGATAATAAAAGTAAGATCAGACACGCAACTACAGAGAAAATAGTTGGGTTTGGATTCACAATCCTAATGAAGTCTTCAAGTCGTTAACCTACAAGGTTTTGTGAAAAACCTAAGGTTAAAGGAGAATCGACTCTAGTCGCAACTAGTATCACACAAAAGGTGTGGGGATTAGGTTTTCCAGTTGCTAGAGTTC
The DNA here is from genome assembly GCA_023531295.1 of Papaver armeniacum. NCBI lineage: Eukaryota > Viridiplantae > Streptophyta > Magnoliopsida > Ranunculales > Papaveraceae > Papaver > Papaver armeniacum. The sequence continues at coordinate 11,501 of JAJJWW010017328.1, forward strand.
TCCCTTATATAGTTTTCAAATCGGGGTTTGCAATCTAAGTTACCTTGGTAACAAAGCATTCAATATTCCTTTGTTAGATGAAAACCTGATTAGACTCAAGCTAATATCTTTCAACCGTTAGATCGAACTTAGCTTGTTATACAAAAATGAAATGTACCTTCATTTAGGTTTGAGTAACCGTACCTAAACATGTACACTAGGTTGGCTCAACAGTACGTAGTTAACCGAGGTTATGTATATGAACACTCTCATATCAACTGTAGTAGCAGGAAATCCCACACTACACCCCTCACTATATTTTGATTAATTAGTCCATTGAAAGTTGTATAATTGAGAATGTTTATTGATTAATTTCATGAGTTGTTTACACAGGAAAAGTAGGATTACACTTAGCAAATAAAACACTCTTGAACTTTCTCTCTCCTAATGACTTGCTCAACAATTCCAAAAAGATCTCCCCTCTTACAGACTCACTTGGCCCTTTATATAGGCTAATACATAGTGGATGACAGCTAAGCTACCCTTTATTTTCGGGAATGTCTCGCGAAGTGTCGCAGATGTACAAACATTCACTCTCGCGACACTTCTTAACCCTCGCCAGATCTCACGTCTTCTTTATGTCTTGTCTGTCGTTATTCTTTGCGTCGTTTATTTTAGCTCTCTGCGACTCCCTCGCGGCACCGTCGTTCATTAATCTCGCGAGCCTTGCATGTTGCGATATTATGATCCTACATCTTGCCTCTTTTTCCTTGAATATTGCTTGAAGAGCGATTTTTAAGGAAAAATCCGTTGTTGTAGTAATCTCTGATCTTTGTTGATGAAGGAATGAGCAGAAGAATACTGTACTTGAAAAGTACGTACTTGCCTCTATTCTTTTGCGAAGTTCCGAAGCTCCTTTTTAGATATTTACGAAGTATCGTCCCCTGTCTCTCCTCATACTTCTCCTGCGAAGAGAAGAGCATCATGAGAGTGATTCTTTTGCTTTGTCGCGACTGCTTATCTGTTTCAGTTTTGTACTTTTACACGGATTTTGATTATTAATGTCTTTTCTTGACACGTCTCTTTCAACCGTTTATTCTTGACCGTTCATGTCTCTTCTCGCATTAAATGACCTCGCTTTCTTCGAGGATCTTTTTCCCTATATATATCTTTCTTTTCCTCTCCTTTCATTCTTTAGTTTCTCTCTGCAACTTTTCTTTGACTCCCTTCTTCCGCAATTTGCGCTCCTGCTACTGCAAATCTTTTCTTCGTCCTTTCCAGCGTTGATCTTAATCCCTAAACTTCCATCCATTCCCATACTGATAAATGGCTTTCATCAGTCGTGCATACAAAGCTTCTTTTGAAGAGGTTCAACAGAAGTTACTCGAGAAAGGTTTTACTCTATCAGCCATTCCTGATCAAGAGTCTTCATCCATTCTTTCTGCAAAATTATTTTCTGATCATCAATGTGATGATCAAAGGATTATAGTCTCGCTAGGTCAACTTCTCGCGGGTCTTCCCATTCCCTTATACGATCCAGAGTTGCCTCTATTTTATGAAATCTTGGCCCATGAAGAATTCTCTCAGGCGTTTATCAAGCGAGTGGCGATTGCATTCGCCTAATGCTCGAATCGCGTATCGTGGTGCTTTGGTAAAGGATCTTTATACTCTCTCTTGTTAGACATCCCGATTTCAAAGACTTGGAAATATTTCTTTGAGAAGTATCTGTAGAGAACTTTTTTGAAAACTATTCAGTGATAAAGATGGTTAATGCGAAGTCTCGCTGGGGCATTCGCCTGAAGAAGAAGGATAATGTCCCTGAGGATAAATTGCTTATGCAGGATATTGATTGGCATTCGGGCAATAATACTACTCCTCGCCAGTCCAAAGATGAGAAATGGTGGGTTGTACCCTTGTTTTTAAATGGTCCTTATATCGCGGGCCCGCACGTTCTTCCTGCGAACCTCGCAGGGTATCATCCTTGGGAATTCAAATGGCCTGAAAGAGCAACTGAGGTATATTTCCCATTTTAAATCTTGCTTTTGTAACTTTTCTGTTTACGTACGTTGAGTTTGTATAATTTTTCAGATTGCTAAATTGAGAAGAAAGTACAAGGAGAATCCATTGGAGAGTACTTTGTCCATACTTCGATCGCTTACAAGTGAAGTAAGAAACACTTCCTTTGTTATTTAAAACAATATTGTTGCCTTTGTTTCTTATTTTTAACTGTATGCGAAGGTTGGAGTTGATGAAGCTTTAGCCGCGAAGACTAAAAGTAAAGGCAAAACTATCGTTCGCAAGGGTAAATCTTCTGCTCCATTAACTAAGAAGCGAAAGGTCCAATCCTCTTCTCGCCTTAGCTCAAACTCCGAATCTTGATGAAGATGACCATGAATTCCAATCTTTCTCTCGCTACAAAGATTCCGTTAACCGATTCTTCCATGGGTCGGTTATCTAAGTATCTTCTCTCGATTCTTTCCAAGGAATGGGAGATGCTCCCTAGCTTCTCTTTGCGGGACTCGCAAACGTGTGCAATGCCACTCTCTTTGGAGGGCAATGATTCTTTCAATGGAGTCTCTAGAACTGTGTCTCCCGATCTTCTTGAATGCGCTTGGATCCTTGGTATGTATACAATCATATCTCCCCATTGGCTTTATATTGTTTGTATATGTATATGTTTTAATGATTTTTCTATTTTCTTTCATAGGTTGGAAGATCTTCTTTTGTAGTTGCCTCGGATCTTGAGAGAAGACGCAACAATCTTGAGAAGAAGAATTTGCAATTGAGCAAGAAGATTCGAGAATTGAAACCGAAGGCTGCGTTATCTCGCGATAAAGACGAGACAATTCAAAAGTTAAATACCGAACTTGAATTCCCAAAAGGATAAGGTATCCACCCTTCAAAATGCTAATCAGCAACTTTATGGTATAATAGTTTTCCTTCTTTTATTTTTATTTTATTGGTCGCGTATTGCCACCTAACTTATTACTTTCGCAGATGATATATAATCTCTCCGATGAAGCTATTCTTCTCCATACATTTCGAACCTATGGATGATAACCTTCTTCTCGCTCATCTCAACAACTCTTTAAGTAGTTCATCAAACAGAATTAACTCTCTTTCATTAGATGAACTTCAGACCAAATATCGCCTTTTAGAGATTGAACATAGATCTGGTTTAAGTGCTGCCAACCAATTTAAACGAATGTTTCTGGAGTCCAATAAAGAAATCAAAATTTTAAGGAAGAAAATTAGTGACCATATAGATGATAAAGATCGCATTGCTAACAATGGCGCACAGGCATTAGTAACATTTCAAAAATCTCTCCTTGAATTACAAATCGAGCGGGATGAATTGCTTCGCCAGAATTCCTTGCTTAGTGAGCGAGAAGATCAAATTCGTTCCCTCCTTGTTATAAATAGTGACGATGAATTCGCTGGGCAGCGAAAGTTTTAGATAATGCCGAAATAATCTAGGTGTTGATGTTAGTCTTCACGCCGAGCATACTTCCTTGGTTAAAGATATGATATCTGATAGAGAAGGTTATTTATTACACCTTACTACTTCTTACTTCTGTAGTATTGCTTGTAAATTATTAACTTGTTGTTTCTTATTTGTAGAATCTGAGAAGAGGCTTCAAGTTAGAATTAGAGAACTTGAATCTGAAAAGGAACAGCTCGCCAGGAATTTTCCAGCGAGAATTGAAGAACTCAAAGCGAAAAACAACAACTCGCCGAGAGTCTCTCTCTTCGTAATAACAAGTATTCCAGGTTGAAGAAACAATTTGAAACAACAGTGGAAAACTTTAATAATGATTCTGTTCGTTTTCGCAATGGAGCCATGGAGTATGTTTGTAAGCACCAGAACATCCCTCTGCATACATATCCCTGGCTTCTTGAAAAGGTTCCTGAGAATCTACCTGTTTCTGATGTTTCTGATAGTGAAGCTGGCGAAGAAGAAAATTCTGGCGATGAGAATAATAAAACTGAAGAATCAGATGAAGAAGAAGAATCACCCAAGATGTAATTCTTTTTGTTTTCTTTTGCTCCGTGTAATATCTGTATATTGCTGTATCTTTGTTATAATAGTGAACTCTTTTTTCATGAATTCAATCTTCACTCCCCCTTTTCTGTTAGTTCTTCCTTGTAATATAATTGGCTATCTTTATTGATGTATAACTCTTTCATCGGAAGATGAATAACAATATTCCATCTTTTCCATTCCCATACTTGCCTCTGGTATTCATCATCTGATGGAAGAAGTTAATTATCCTCATGTATTTTGTTGAATAATAATTTTGGTGTTATTGAAATGTATAGCCGCGACGAGGTCGCAGATATCTTTATGAATTGAGAATTCTATTTCCTTTTGCTGCGACAAGGTCGCAGATATCTTTATGAATTGAGAATTCTATCTCTTTTTACCGCGACAAGGTCGCAGATATCTTTATGAATTGAGAATTCTATCTCTTTTTGCTGCGACAAGGTCGCAGGCCGCCTCTACACTTTCATGCAAAGGCCCATTGACCTTGCCTTATCATTTTGTGTGGTCTTCCAAGTCAGACCTCCCTAATTAGAGGTCCTCCCCTGCCACCTTTCTTCACGACAAAATCGCAGGACGTCCTTACACTTGCATGTAAAGACCCATTGATCTTGTCTTATCATTTTCCAAGTATTTTTGCCTCTGCAGGATGTTTTAGTTGCGACAATATGACAGGCCTAGATATCCTTGCGAACATAAAGCCCCATGACATTGCCGTCGTGCGACGAAATCGCAGGACGTCCGTACACTTTCATGTAAAGACCCATTGATCTCGCCTTACCCTCGCGTTAGTATTATTGCCTCTGCAGGATCATTGCACAAATATGACAAGCCTAAGTCTCCTTGCGAAAACAAAGCCTCATGACATTTGCGTCTGTTTTGGCACCCCCCCTAATGGAGAGCACCGCCCTTATCATCTCCCCGGTTGCCCCTTCAAGGAGGCGAAACATCGGCCATACAAGACTAGCTCCTCCCATCCGGTCTTAACAACAACCAGTTGTTTTCGCAGCCTCTTATCCCTTATACCTATATGGTTTATGGTTACGAGACTGCACCCTAAGTGGAGTTTTCTTCGGGCGAGTGCAACGCATGCCAAGACTTGCCAAGAATGGCCAGGGTAGGTTCATCCATCCCGGGCACTCTGGCTCAACCGTGTACCTCGGCGCCTTGTGCATACACTGACTCCTAAGAAGAGACCCTCGGTCGCCCAACCAGGGTATAACCTACATATATAGTTGGGAATCCAAGGTACCTCTTAGGATAGGCTTTCATGGGCCCCAAATTTTCATGGTTCGGGCTTCGGGAGCGGTGTAACCTTCCCCCTGAACCACGGCGAGAGATACCCCCTTATATGACGCACTTTAGGTCTTACATTTGCCTCTTACGAAATGTTATTCGCGAACTAGGGTGTACGCCATAAAGGTTCGTCCCATTCATTTCGCATTTATATTTGTTAAATCATTCAATCATTCATGTTTCATCATTTGCTGATATTTGTTTGCGAAGCATTCGCACAGTTCTGTTTCACTTGTTGTATTTTGCTTTTCTTTCTTAGTCATATTCTCATTTTACTCTTGGCTGCGAGATTCTCGCTCATCATTACTTCAGCTATTACTTTGCATCCCGCTGTTATTGATTATTCACTTCTTATGCCTTTTGTTCTGCATATCTTTTGCTTCTTCATTGTTATAATGTTGGTCTGCCTCTAAGTATTCACCTCGCGGGGTATGTTCAGCCCTCACTTCTATAACATCTACCATCAATTTTTCCTTTCTCTGCTCATTTCTCACATGTTGTTTCCAACCCTTTCTTTTGGCACTTCTTTCTTCGCAGTTTTCTATATCAACCTCATGGCACTGTTGCGACTCCTTCCAATCTCCCTGTATGATGCCAATGCCGTTTGGATGTGGGAATTTAATACATTGATGATATGTTGACGCGACTCCTAAAATTTCATGGAGCCACGGCCTCCCAATCAACGCATTGTATGGAGATTCCACATCAACCACACAGAATAAAATATCAGTGGATAATCCTTGTAGAGGTATTCTCATGTGAACCTCTCCTTTTGGTTTATTTGCAGTGCCATTAAAGCCATATATCTTGTATGTCGAGGGAATTAAATCCTCATCTTTTCCGCCCATCGTCTTGTAAGTATGGTAGAAGAGAATATTCACCGAACTTCCGGTGTCGATTAGAATTCGGTTGATCGCCCAACAGGCTTCTGCCTCATCATCTTCTCCATCAACTGGTTTCGGGTTAATCTCTAGTTTCACAACCAATGGACTATCATGTGTTTCTCTTCCTTTTGGCACTTCATCTGCAGAGAAAGAAATAGTCTTCAGCTGCCACTTTTCTAACTGCGTCGTTCTCGCCAGACTCATTATTTCTTTATCATTAGCGTCTCTCGCAAAGACTCTACTGAGTACGTTGTCATGGAAATCTTCGATGGTGCGATAGGAGTGGACAATAGAGTTGCAGTTCAAATTCTTAGCTTTTGTTCCTACTTCTATCACAAATGTTTCTTTTCCTTTCGCTGACACTGTTCTGTGCATCTCTGGTGGTGGTGGTAACGTTTGGCCTGCTTCTTCTCTCTTTAGAAAGTGATTCAGCTTCCCCTGATCAATCATCCTGAGAATAATTCTCTTTATGTTTCTACAATCATTTGTTTGATGCCCATGGAAGCGATGGTAAGAACAAAACTCATGACTTCTATCGCCTGGCGGTGGTTCCATTCCAACATTCCAAGGTCTTTGGTACATTTTCCATTACAAGTATAGCTTCCCAGATCTTTTCAACGCTAGCATTCAGTGGAGGCATCTTAATCTGTTCCCATACTGTTCTATGACTTCTCTGCCCTCCACGGTTATTTTGTCTTCGTCCACCATAAGTTTCTTGCACATGATCTAGCCTCTGAATCTTATTATTGCATTACGGTTGTAGTAGTTCCTTTCACGTTCAAACTCTTCTTGATCGTGGCTTCCCATGGCTACTATCTTCTATTTGTCCCTCATCAGCTCTCCTTGCCTGCCTGTCCTTGCGAAGTGCTCGCCCTTGTATTTATGAATTGAGGTAACAAACTTGCGTTCGCGGCGTTGGAGCTCGTGTTCGCGACTGGATAAGAATTCATTTCATTTTGTCTTTCTTCTAAGGCAATATATTCTTCCTGTAATTCTCGCAGTTCTGCCATCGTGATTGTATTTTTGATTCTAAAAATTTGAATGTATAACAAGTTAGTCGCAAAGAGAGCATTCACAAATGAGAGTATGAGATATCTTTCCTCAACCCGTCCTGCCATTTCGCTGCACATGGTCCTCCATCTTACTGTCAACTGTCTTAAGCTCTCGCCAATTCTTTGTTTCAACCCGAATACATCTTCAATACCTGGTCGCGAAGAGTTGTTACTTATGTATGCTCCCAGAAATGTGGCTTGTAAATGATTGAATGATGTGATTGTGTTCCTTGGCAGACCTTCAAACCATTTTAGTGCTTCTCCTATTAAGCTTGACGCGAAATATTTGCACAATATGGCATCATGATTCTCCCATTGTAACATACATCTCATGTAAGCCTTAATATGTTGTATCGCACAAGTTGTTCCATCAAAGATGTTGGTTAACGCAGGTAGATTGCATTTAGGAGGTATTCCTCCCATCTGTACTTCTAGCGTGAAGGGATTCTTCGCGGCTTCTGCGATGGCTTCGTCCAGTTGTCTTCTTCCTCCTTCCCTTCTATTATTCAGTAATCCTCTCATTTCAGCTAGTTCTCTTAAGATTTGTTCATTTGCCTCAGAATTTGTTTCTACTGGTCTTTTTAGCTCTGCTTCTCTCCTTCTTCGCTCGTGCCTATCTTGACCTTCCTGCTCATTATTTTCTCCTCTTCTCTCCTCGCGACGCTCTTCTTCGTCTCTTTCGTTAATTCGCACGCCATTATGTCGGTTGTTCTCTCTTCTTGGTTGCCTCTCAGCTCTCATCATCTGCACCCTATCATATTGTTCGTTAATATTTCTATTGGTACGGTTTTGTTCCCTCCTTCTCTCGCGGTTGTCATGGTTATTCTCGCTTAGGATTGCTTCTTCCATCTCTTGATTTTCCATTTCTTCTCTTATTCTTTCTCTTTCGCGAGCTAGTCGCGCTTGTTCAATGTAGTGTCTCTCAATGTCATCTTCGATCTCTCGGTTTCTTCTCAATTCTTCTCTCCCATGCAAGATTATTCTTCCTTCAGCAGCTGAGTCATTTGTCCCTTGGAGTTGCATGTTTTCTTGATTTTCCCTATTTCGCTCATTTTGAAGATTTTCGGGCTGAGGAATATAACGATCTTCTATTTCCCCTCTTCTCTCGCCATGCTCTGCGTTTGGATCTTGTGTTTCTTCCTCGATATTTTCTGTTGGTAAAACTCTCCTTCTTTCTTCTCTGTTCGATCTAGAACTTGATCTCACGCTACTTCTAGATCTCCTACTTTGCAATCTCATATTTTCCATCCTCAATTCATGATTTTGTCTTGTCAAGTTTGCTCGCTCTTCTGCTTCTAATCGTCTCTCTTCGTGCATTGTTTGCCTCAATCTTTCTAATGTTTTGCCAATTCTTCATTTCGGGTTCGTTTCTCCATTCATCCCTTGCTCTCCTTGTCCATTGTTCACCAGCTCTTTGTTCTCCTTCTCTCTCGTCTTCAGAATCAGATCTCCAAGTATGTACACTTACTCTATCATAATCCACAGCTGCGTTTGCTACTGGGGAGATTGGTGGTTGATTTTGATCTTCTCTGTCATTTCTCATATTCATCCTTGACGATTCTCCTGTTTCATTCCTCCTTTCTCCAGCAAGTCTCCCACTTCTTCTTACAATCGTCGGTTGCTCTTGTACATTTCTTCTTCTAGCCATCTTTCTTTTCAATGAATTCTTGAGTATCTCTTCCAAATCTCTTCTCTGTTAATCCAAATTCTTTCCAATTTCTTCGTCAATCACTGCTCGTCCCTGTTTCTAGCGCATATGTAGTAGCAGGAAATCCCACACTACACCCCTCACTATATTTTGATTAATTAGTCCATTGAAAGTTGTATAATTGAGAATGTTTATTGATTAATTTCATGAGTTGTTTACACAGGAAAAGTAGGATTACACTTAGCAAATAAAACACTCTTGAACTTTCTCTCTCCTAATGACTTGCCCAACAATTCCAAAAAGATCTCCCTCTCTTACAGACTCACTTGGCCCTTTATATAGGCTAATACATAGTGGATGACAGCTAAGCTACCCTTTATTTTCGGGAATGTCTCGCGAAGTGTCGCAGATGTACAAACATTCACTCTCGCGACACTTCTTAACCCTCGCCAGATCTCACGTCTTCTGTATGTTTTGGCTGTCGTTATTCACTGCGTCGTTTACTTTAGATCTCTGCGACTCCCTCGCGGCACCGTCGTTCATTAATCTCGCGAGCCTTGCATGTTGCGATATTATGATCCTACATCAACCTTATTCATCTTAACCACAACTAGTTTAAATGACTCAAATGAAACTAGTTATAGAGTTGTTCAATTGCTATATTCTCATAGAAGTATACAAGAACACAATTGAAGCAAAATCGGTTTGATTCACTCGAATCAATTCATGAAAATTATAGCCACGGTTTGCAAAGAATGCATTCCTTATTATATAAATGTATTAGTTCATGAAAAAATCGATTTTAGAACTTTAACCACTCAAGTATGCAAACGGGTACGCATACTTAAGTAGCCGGTGAGAGTTTGGGTTCGCCGGTATGAAAACGAGTACGCATACTTCGAAACACAGCAGAAATTCCCGGACCCAAACCCTTCGCCAGTACGCGTATGGGTATGTGTACTTAGGTACTCGGAATTTCACAACTAACATATACGCATACGGGTATGCATACAATAGTTCCGGTCATGGATCACATATATGCATGAACGCATACTATGCTCCTAATCCAATGACGGTTAATTGTTCTAAACTCTATTTCAATCATTGAAACTTTCTTAGAGGATGACAATAGTTGTTTTCACTTACTATTAGCATCAAAGCAATTTTCAAGTTATTGAAATAATCATAAGAAACATTCCAAGTCTACATCAAATGATTGTATCACACGAACCATGTAAGATGTTACTCGGCGATTTTCACATGATCATCTTTTGATTTTCGTCAAGAATATTAGATGAACTTGGTTGAAGCAAAATCTTACCAACATATATTTCGAGAAATATGTAAGCGAGTTAAACTCAGCTCGAAATCTCAAATGTGTATAATCAAATACTATATAGTAATACGACTTTTGTCTCAATATAGGAGATAGAGTAGAAATAGACTTTTTCAAGTGATAAATGAGTTTTAGTCTCCACATACCTTTTGTTGATGAAGTTTCACAAGCTCTCCTTAGTAGTTCTTCGTCTTCAATTGTTGAACGCCATGAAGTCTAATGCTCAACTACACAATCTATCCTAGTCCGAGACATTAATATAAGTAGACTAGAAATCAAGACTTATAGTTTTGATCACTAACATTGACAAACAATCTTGAGATAGCAACGATTGCGAGTTCGACCGAGCAGTGCTCTAATAATCTCCACCTTTGTCAATTTTAGTGACAAAACTATCAATACATATGGATTAAAAAATAAATAAACTTTGTAGCTTCTCATCCAAATGCTTTATATCCTTGTTTCTTCAACATTACTCGAAATCTTTGTCACTTCCAAGTACTCCAATGATTCTAAATGTGTTCAAATCAGCATCATAGTTGTTGAAGATCCGTAGCAATAACAATGAGAAAACAGTTGCTCTCAATCATTGTTATACAGTGTTATAGTATTATTACACATCATCAAATTTCAATTGTATCACAACTTTGACAACAATACTATGGTGATATGTATCACTCCCCCTTAGTCAATACTTCATCTCACATGAAAACCACTCCCCCTTACATAATGATCCGTAAACCATATGTATTTGTAGTGTGAACTACGCATTAATTCTCCCCCTTTTTGTCAATATAAATTGGCAAAGGTATGGAAACTAGTGGGATACTCATGAAATTTTCATAGATATACTTCATGACCAAAAGAGAACTACATACCAACTTGTTTCGATGATTTCACATAGTCGAAACTTAGAGTATTCATCAAGGAGTTTATAAAGATGCAAGATAACTCCTACAATATTCCACAACCGCACTCCCCACAAAGATTTTGAAATTAAGCACAAGTTCAATTAAGAACTCTCCCCCATAAAATGTCATTCCCGAAAGAACAACAAGAGCGACCTTACTTTCACAAGAAAAGAATGATTTCTTTGGACATTAAAAAATCACATGAAACATGAATTTGTATCCAAAAATCTCAATTGAATTAACCACAAGGAAAATGATCAATTCAATTGGCCATGCTCAACATAAGAGAACTTACGGAGCAACACAGTACATACATAAAGATGTGGATCGGGGAAAGACCAATACTGCAGAATAATCAAAGATTCATTCTATTTTTCATCACTATTTGCACAATGACATATAATAGACTTAATCTTTGTAAACAAAAGTTCATCCTATCTTCCATCAATAAATGACATAATAGGCTTAACTTTTGTAGTCAAAAGTTCATTCTATCTTTTATCAATATTTTCATACCGACATGTAATAGAGTTAACTTTTGAGCATATATGGGACAGTCAAGGTTCATGGACGTAAACAACATATCCCATAACAATATGAAATATATAAAACCATAAAGATTAATACTGCAAAAATCATCTTCCAAATAACTTAGAGTTTAAATAAATAAATATAAAAACATTGCAAGATGAAACGTTGGAAATAGCTATGTGTGCTCTCAATAATGGCTATTCCAAACCCTAGTTATCCTTCTTAAAAACACAAGAATAAATTCTCATAAGAAGTTTCCTAGACATTAATACCTCTAAAGAATTGTTTATCGTCCCCGAACTCCTTGTCGTCAACATCCATAGGAACATAAGGTTCATGAAGAAAGGAGTTAATTCCAACAAACCTTTTAGAATGATGCCGAACTAGGGCCTTCTGAATCTCTAGAGTCCTAAACACAATACCCTTTATTTTCTAAATCTCCTTCCTTGTTTCCTTCAACTCTTCAAGAACACCAGAAAAATTCTGAGAATTTGAAGGAACAACTCTTGGATTCCTCACATTCCTTTTTTTGTTTTCAAAGTTGGAGGTAACGGAGATTTATCTTTTTCCTTCATGATTGATGGCTTAACAATCATATTAACATCTTTTCCATCAGAAGACATAATGCTTGGAGCATCCATATACGTACAAAATTGTGAGAGGAAATCACAAGATAATCTCAACAAGCAGTCTTATGATAAAAAGAGTTTCAATAGGAGGAAAAAGAATGTAGGATTACGGAACCTTTAAACACACAAGTTCACGCACGCACAACTATCAACCCTAAAGAGGGTAGAATTGTCGAGAATAACCCTCTTATATTGGTTTAACAGGGAAGTCCCTTCCAATATCAATTAGATATGAGAACAAAGAAAATTCCAAATTGGCAAAAACTCAGTAAGACCAAAAAAAAAAACTAAAAAAAATTATCTTTTCCCAAATCCTGAGGTGTGCTCAATCTTGTCTCTTTTGATTAGGCACATGAGACAAGATGCACCAACCAACACAATTAAGTGGTGAACAATAATCTGTCCACCATGAACTTTTTGAAAGGAATTCATAGAACCATGTTTCTCAGACACTTCAGACTGTACCCTTCTCTCTAGTGGTCTAGTCCTTTCTTTGGAAACTAACTTCTTCGAATATGAGATGAGCTTACATACCTCAGGTGATTTTTGAACAAGTTTGATCTTGTTTGCTAATCGATTTGCTATTCGTTGAAGTTTGTTGGCGTATCTTATTTTGTGTTTGTACTTGAAACAATTTGAGAGTTCATGACCTTTGAGAGAACAATAATAACATGTCAACATAGAGGATGGTTCAGACGCCATAGATGTGTAAGCAGCTAGACACATAGTGGAACCTGAAAAATCAGACAGAGAGTTTCCAGCAGAAACGGATAAATCAATTTTTTCTTCCAGAACGGTTGAGGTTTCTTCTAAAAGAATTTCAAGATTGATGTATGTATTGCTACAATTATCAAAATCAACATTTTCACAAAGAAGTGCAACACTCGACTTTTCGTCCTCATTAGAATCATAGTTATCAGACATTTCATCAAGAGTTTCAGCAAGACCTTTGTTCCCAGTGTATTTTCTGCGATTTGGACACTCATTTGCAAAATGACCAAATCCTTTACACTTAAAGCACCGTGGCATATCCTCGTCATAAGTTTCGAAAATATCCCTGTTTTTAGGAGGAACACGATTATGAGGTTTAACTGATGACTTGGGTTTATCTCTGGAGAACCGTTTACTTCTCTTCAAAAGAAGATCAATAAACTGTCTTGTGATCAAGGAGACTGACTTGTCAAGATCTTAATCTGATGAATCAGCCTCAGAAGATCATCTTCATATATGCAAACACTTTTACTTTTGTCAAGTAATTTAGTGTTCTTTTGTGCTTTGAAAGCAACATCCTTTCCGGATTTGGATGTATGCTCATGATCAAAGATCTTTAACTTTCCTACCAAAGTATTTCTGGAAAGAGTTGCAAGGTTATTTACCTCAATGATGGCATGCTTCTTAGAATCGTATATGGATGGCAACGATCTGAGAATTTTCATCACAATGTCCTTTTCAGGAATAGTCTTACCCAACACAAAAGATGCATTAACAATTTCAGACACTTTGTGATTAAACTCATCAAATGAATCTTCATCTGCCATACAAAGGTTTTCCCAATCAGAATTTAGGTTTTGAAGCCTAGCTTATTTTTCACAGGTATTCCCTTCAAATGCGGTTTCTAAGATATCCCATGCATCTTTAGACTTTGTGCAAGTAGTCACATGATGCTGGAGCTCTGGGGTAATGGCATGGATGATAGCATTTAATCCGTCAGAATTTTGCTTTGCAGCAAGAATCTCGGCAGCATCATATTTACCAATATCCATTGGAAATGTTACATCGCCTTCTGTAACTTTCAGAGGATCATAGCCATTAACCACATAAACCCGTGATTGAAAATCACGCGCTTGAAGAAAGGCACACATAGCAATTTTCTACCATAAGTAATTTGATCCAGCGAAGACTGGTGGTACGTTTATAGAGATAACACTTATGTCCATATTCAGATCCCTACAAACACAGACTTATGAGGTCTTAAATGTGTTTGCCTGCTCTGATACCAATTGAAAAAGCGGGGGTCTAACAACTGATGAGTGCCAAATATTGCATATTTATACATCTATTTATTGGCATTTAACTCATCTTTTGTGTTCATAAATCAGATATTATCCCAGCATTCTCGTGTTTTCTTTGTTTTCAAGAATAAATATTTGTACTAATTAATTTTGTATTTTTAGGTAATAAATAAAGCTCGGAGAAATTGAGGAGCCAAAAGAGCAGAAAATTGGAGGCAAGCGTCTATGGAGCAGAAAGCCTGAGCCCGCGCGCGCATCAGTTGCAACCCAACAAGTAGCAACCCATCTACGAGACATGGGATCGAGCTATCCAAGACCCGGCCCATGACCCGAATCCAGACCCGATCAATCCCGAGCCGTGAGATTTGATGTATCCGCATCCAACGGCTGCATCAGTGTCCGCATCGGTGATCCTCTGAATCCAACGCTCGCTACAGTTGGCGCATCATTCCTCGCTACTCCCGCCTCACACCGCAGCTACCTATATCATCCCCTTATCCATCGACCCATCTTCTTCTTCTCTCTCTTTTCTCTTTCTTCATCTCCCGACCAGTTTCAGAGAAAGCCATTCTCTCCACCTTCCTCACCCGACACCACAGCCATACCAGAGCCTCACCACCACCACCTCCTTCTCCTGACAGAGCAGCCGCACCACCTCCTACCTGCTCTCTATCTCTCCCATAGCCTCTTACCTAGAATCTAAGTGAGAGATAGAAAGAACTAGGGTTAGGTCACATCAAATCAATTAAGGGAGTTGCTGAAGCCGAATTGACAGTGGAGAGCTCGTGATTCAGAGAGTATGGGTGAGAGAATATTGAATTATTTTATGTTTTGAAGAGATTTAGGGTTATGAATTTTGCATGTATAAATAGAATAGTCTGTGGTTGTGAGAAGGGTATGCCTGGGCTAGCCAGAGCACCACTTAGTGTTAATTTGTGTTATATTGTCTTTATAATGTTTTAATTTAATTTTCAGGGTGTTTGAAGAAACCTCTAATTTCTATATCAAGCATGTATGTCTTTGGTCTGATTCTTGTTATGTTATAATATGATTAGGATTAGTAGTTAACCATTGAGCTTACAAACCTGTGATGAGTGGTACTGTAAGAAGACCACTCATACTAGGGGTGAGTTAGCAAATTTAGTTAATGAATATCTAGCTTAGACCTTCAAAGGAAGGCACAAGAGCATTGCTTAACATACATTGCCTGAGCATGAGATTAGAGGTGGATTCACCACCCTGGTAGCTTCCGATTTGTTACAACTTATTTTTTGCCATAGTTTAGAGTCACAACTCAACTTCAGTCGTATCGACACACACCAAATATTTCTGTCACTTCTAGAAATCAGTAAGCAAAGCCTTTGATCAACATAAAACACCACAAGTCTCTGTGGTTCGACCCGTATTTGCCCAGTTCTGCATAGTAGACACCGTGCACTTGCGGTTTAATTTGTAGGCAAAAAAATAGACCACTTCCCAAGCCTACCGAGTTTTTGGCGCCGTTGCCGGGGACTTGGCGTGTGCCCTGTCGATTGTTGGCATGTCTTTACTGAATTTCAACTCACCCCTGTACATATTCACCTTGAATTTTTTGTTTTTAGTCTTTCTTAAGTGTAACTTTGTTGTTAACCATCCATCTGTGTAACCTGTATTTTAGTTTTGCTTTACAACCTGTAGCTTGGTAGCTTAGTTAGCCCATGTTTTCTTTTTGCACTTTGTAGCTTTCACAATTTACATTACCCTGTATTAGTATAACTTAGCTTAAGTTTTCTTTTTCTTGCATCCTTTACATTCTTGCATTCTGTATTGCATCCTTTAATGCATTCTGTTATTGCATAATTGCATTGGTAAATCTGTTAACCTCCCTGTTTGTTCTTGTTTAAGTCATATGTAACACACACCCACAAGCTCTGCATCTTTTCCTAGTAGTATCATATTATAGTCTCTTACTTGTAGCTTAGTTGTAAGTTCTAGCATGTTAGTATAACTTAGTATAACTTAGATTTTCTTTTACTCTTGCTCTGTATCAAAGATAACTCATTTGTAGCTTGCACTCACTTTGCATCGAGCTTTTTAAGGCTGAGCTACAACTTTATAAGCATCAACGCCTTGTAACTCTTGATCCTCGTCGGTCAAATTACTTTTCCCCGTGTCGGTCAAACTACTCCCAGTGTTAATGTTCATTCCCTTTGCTATAACCTGCACTTTTATGAGAACTGAACTTTCCCTCTGAGTAGCAGGTACCTGTGCTGCTGCTTCTGTGCAAGCCAAAGGAAGGAAGACAAGGAAAAGCTCAGGCTTTGAGGAACCTACTATGCTGATAAGCTGAGACAAACCAAGGAGGAGAAGATAAAGGCGCAAATCTTGAGTTTTGCAAAACCTTGAGCAACCCCTGCGACTTGTAATGTACCTGCAACATCTGCTGAGCAAACCAAAGAAGAGGAGAAAAGGGAGCAGCAAAGCAATTGGAGGAATTGCCTAAACCCAGTTTAATACTGGCAGTATTGTATTCTTCCCTATTTCTACCCTGTGTTGTGATGCATGATAAAACTCTTGCTAGGTAGTTCTCAAAGTTTCACTTTTCTCGTGTTACGTGCTCCCTCTAGCCCCGAGCCGTTGAGCTTGAGATTGTGCATGCTCTATTCGTTAGCAAGTGTGTTAAAACCCGATGCTATGCTGGCATAGCCATTTGAGTTGTGAATCTGTGCTGAGCATATCTGCCTGTGAATCTGTGAGCCATAACAAACATATTGTATTACCCTGTCACATGTGTGTTTGAGCAACAACCCTGAGCTTACCATAACCCTGTTGAGCCAAGTATTGAAAAACTTTGCATGAACTATAATCAGCCCAGTGTTAATTCATCTTAACCTGCTAGTTGATTGCTGAGTCATATGCTGAATTATCTCACCTGCAGCCCTTGTGTTCTACTCCAGCCCCTGAAGCTGTGAGTTTGAGATATAACCGAGACACCCAAGTGTATTGTTCTGCCCTGCTGACATCTTGACACCCTGAGCATGTTATAAAAGACTAGCTGTGTTCAATTGCTGTTATCTTACTGATCTGTAGCTTATTGACAATCTGTGGTATATGTGTAAATGCCGGCATTGATTAGTTGTTGATTCATATGCTAAGGCTGTGAAGTTATATCTGAAATGTGCTGAACTGTTATACACCATTTGCTCATTTGTGCATCTGTACATTGGCTAACTTGTCATTTGCTAAGCCATCTGCCCTGCTAATATTTGCATACTTTGTGCTTGATCTCTAACAACTGAGGTCAACTGACCCAGTTGACATCCACTGTGCAACAATATCTGCAATGTGTGTGTGAGCTTTTGATGATTGAATGAATGTTAAGTAGCAGAGTTGAGTTGCATTAGTATTTAGCTTGGTTTTCAAATACACAACCCAGCACATGCTTCACCTTGAGTGAGCACATCCATTACCCTGTGCACATCACAAAATTTTTGAGCCTGTTCTGCACATCTTGTGCTGTGTTGAGAGCTGCACTTGAACTGCCCTGTGCTGTGAACTGAATAGGTTGTGCTGTGTATAAGTTCAAACTGTGCTGAGCATAGACCAGCCTGCACAACCACTAGGCTGTATAATTTTGTGTGAAACTGTGTTGTGCTCATTTACAATCTGTGCCCTTCCAAAGCTGTGTACAAGTCTAGCATCATTCTGCAACCTTTGCATATGCCAAGTGCTGTCATCAATTTGTGTGTAACCTTGCAATATCATCGAAATGTGCAATCTAAAGCCTGTGTTTGTTAGCATAGCTTGTATCACCCTTGCATGAACCTCTCAGTATGAATGTATGAAAACAAGCTGCCTTGCTAAGGATTGCTCCATACCTGAATTGTATGCTCTATGCTTAGTCTCCACTGAGTGTTCTGTGTTGTGAAGTCTTGGCCTCTACAAGGCCTGTGCTATAACCTCCTTAGTCTTATCTGCCCTGTGCTGTGTATATCCTGAGCATACCGCAAACCCTTGCTGAGTTACTTTTATTACATGAATTTGCTGAACTCTGCCCTGTCAACTTTGTGCATGCTCTGAACTGAGGGTAGCCAAATATGTGTGAAAACCTGTGCTTGTGTGCCTACCTGTGCTGTTAAGCCTGCAAATCTGTGATACCCTGTTGTGTGTTCTGTGCCTTACCTTGCATTGCCCTATGCTCAGCTCCAGCCCCTGCAGCTGTTGAGCTTGAGCAGTAACCTGGTTAGCTTAGCTGTGGCCGCAAACCCAAGTTGAGGACAACTAATAGAGTTGATATCAATTAAGAGAGTTGCCCTACACCTTTAGCATGTTTTACCCAATTCAAATATATCTGTGAAACTCTCTGAACCAGCATCTGTAGGTTGTTAGTGATTTTGTGGCATTTGAGTGAGCATCACCCAGCCTGATCCTGTGCACCTACCAAACACCTTTGCATGAGTTGTGTGCACATAACCTAGTCTGAGCATAAGCTAACCTGTGATGTGCATCACCTGCACATGCACTGCCAGTGTTGTATCTCTCTTAAGCATCCAGCACTCCTAGGTGACTAGAATTTGGGTGTCATTTTTTGCGAATTGTGGTCTCTTCGTGTTGATATCAATAGGCAATCTGTGTCTTTGCAGAAGCTGAGCATAAACCTGTGCACATAACCCAGTGCTGAGCACTTAAAACCTGCACATGCTGTGCTGTGCAGCTGTGCCATTCACATAAGCCTTGTTTTTGCCAACCTGTGCATAGGCTCTTTACATAACATGAGCTTTGCACAACCATTGGAGCCCACTTACCTAGGCTTTGCATAACCACTGAAGCCCACAATTACTAAACTGTGCACTGGGCTACATAAACAGAAACCCACATAAACCAAACTGAGCCCACACCACCGGGTTTCCATAACCTTTGGGCTGTGCACTTTGCACTCTTTGGGCTTAGCTTCCCTGTTTTGAGACATCATTGGTTATACATGCTTGATGTGTGCTAGGCTATGGTTGTTTCTTTTTGAGTTCAAATTGAGTTGCTAGACCATGTCAGGATTTTGGTCTGCAACTGGGGATGGAAACAAATCCATCAGAGAACTTGCTTATGGGCATGCTTCACATTATGAACCACCCACAAACCATGATGTCACTAGTTTTAGGGATTATTATGAACCTTTTCTAGGTCATGAGCCTCAATATGCAAACCCTAATCATCATGCACACATGTATCAATCACCACAGTGGGGAGTTGAACAATTTTATACTCCCCCGACCTCGTATATTCACTCAGTGGAAGAAAACCTCATAGAGCAAAACAATGCTAGGTTTGAATTGAATGCAATGCATGATCATCCATATAGCAACATGTATGAGTTTCCCTTGTGTAGTGAACCATGTGCACAACCATGTAATGATCATTGGCCGGTTGTCAATCCGTCAAATATAATTTCACTTTCTCAATCAACTAAATATAAATATAGTATGCGATAAGAAAGAGTTCGTATCCACAGAGAGGCGTTTGTTGTTATAAACTTTCAGTTTCTAAGTAACCCAAGGTATGTTTGTTGTATTTAAGCAAATAAAAGTAATTAAAAGCAAAATAAGTAATTCGAGAAATCAATAAGGAGAAGATATTGGTCACGGGATAGTATCATTCACAAACATGTATTTTCATCAATGATTAGAATTGGTATTTAATCTCGTATTTATTAAAAGTCCTAGGATATCTTGATCGCAAGTATAACCCGTTAATTCCTTGTTTTCATCACAACCACATTAAAAGATGCATATGTGAATTCTTCGTTTAAAGCAACCTAAAGTGTAAAAGCACAATTAAGTTTAACTCCCTAAAAGCATTAAGATTTATGGAATAAGACTCATCAATGCAAACGAATGTGTAAAAGCACTAAACGTTTTAACAAAAGTTATGATTCACTTGTGACTAATAGGATATATCACTATAAGCACTAACCACAATTATGCTACTTAGAATCGGGGATAAACAACGTTTTCGTATTGAAAACCCTAATATAGCTCTAGAGATGAACACAAATCGGATTGATTCCGGACTCAACCTAACAAGTTTTCAAATCTTATAACACTATTAATTGTGAATCACAAACAATAATTAATGAGACAAAACTAATTCATTGAATCAAAAGCATGTTGAGAAATCAACTTTTATCCCATAACCAATAATAAGTTTAGCTACTCATAGCTATGGAGTTCATCATCATCAATATTCAATAATAAAACAAGGAAGAAGAAGAACAAAACCAAACCCTAGAAAGCGTAAACAAAAGTGGCTCTCCAAAATTCCAAAGAAAAAGATATATCATGTGTTGTAGAAAACCTCCCTTTTATAGCTTTCTCCAACTTCTAAAATTAGGTCTAGTCTTCAAAGTCCATTAGGTGAGAGTCCACCAAGCCCACAAGGAGAAGAAACCCGTGTAGAAAATACGCCCAAAAAACGGTCGCCGGAAGTCTGGGATTGTGGCCGGAAAACGGCCGGAAAGTCGCCGGAAAACAGCTTCGGTGACCGGCAAAGTCCGCCCGGCCACCGGTCAACGGGTTGGATCGGTCGGGTCAACGGGTTGGATCGGTCGGGTCAACGGGTCGGAACGGTCAGCTCTGAGTTGGATCGGGTCGGGGAGAGAGTCGAGTCGGTGAGTTGGATGAGTCGGGGTCCGAGAGTCGGCAAACTCGAGATGTCCGGTGTCTAATGGGCTGACTTGTTTGGCCTGAGCCATTGCAGAGGCCAAACTTTGTGATGCATAATGATCACACTTCTCATTCTATCCATAGCCATGAACTGCAACAACTACACTCTGCCACATCCACAGCTGCAGCTTCAATCCCTTTTGCCATTCCTCATCAGTTCAGACCACCAATGCCTCCATACTTCTGTAGCTTCAGTGCATCTTCATTGTCTTCCCTGCAAGATAGATGCAATACCTACACCTGCACTTCAGTTCCAACACCATACATAGCAGCACCAATCTCTTCTTCTTTTCTGTCACAGTTTAGCTCCCATTACAAAACACCGACTAACACCTTACCGTAATCACCATGGGCTCAATTCAACCCCCGCACAGCAACCTAGCACTCATCTATTGCATACACACTATCTCCATAGTGCAATCATTGCGGTGCCAAACAACGCAATGTTCTTTAATGCCATTACCCAACCGAAGCAACATTTCCTGTCTACCATTGAGCAGAACACCAATACCCGCTCGGTCCATACATCAAGATCACCAAAGAACCCTAGCTTCTCAACTTGAACCATATTGCTCGTGCAACCAAGCACCGTTCTTCCCATGGCCACCCGAGCTTCACATTCCAGCTCTAAAACCAGCAAATTACTCAAGACCACGCTTCCACGGCCCATAGCTACCGGTGGACACAACCAATGCACCCTGACCCAACATCATCAATTAACAACATCTCCACCTGCAATGCTCCAACTTCAATGCCAGACTAGTTACACCTGCAACAGCACCCTGGAACTTTAGCAAACACCAGCTCCTGAGGCTAACAACATCAGGCTCAAACCCAAACCTGGAATCTCGAGCCGCCTCTATACATTTAAGCTTCACCTCCGACTGCAACTCTGTCTTTAGCATTCTTGGCTGGGCCAGAAAGACTTCCAAAGAAGAACACCTGCACCTGCTCATTCCATCTTGCCAGCTTACCAAGCCATTGCCAGCTCTGCCAGTGCAAGTTCAGGGTCAATGTTTCAATACTTGCATTTCACAACCACACAAGTCAGTTGTAACTCCAATTGTAGGTTCAACAAACTTCTCAGCTCAACAACACACATTCACATGTCACATTTCTTCTCCATACCCTGCAATGCCACCAGACCCATTCAAATCAATCACTTCTACCTGTAGTCCCTAAACATACATCTATGCCATCTCAGACTGCACACTGCAACCGCATCGCAACAATCGCATCTTCTTAAGCATCATCGCCGCAATCAAGCCATGGCAAATCCATCGAATCCAATGAAGACCCATTTCAAGATTTAGCTTCTACTCTGCTTGGCCAAGTGCTAGCAACATTCCTCGATTTGTAACTTGAGAACAACAGCTCCAACTTCACCTTCTTTACAACTCCTGAGAATCCCCAAATCCATATTCTAACCCTTAATCATACTACTTCAACTCAGTTCACGAAACCCATCTTTACTGTTGTTCTTAGCTTCAAAATTCCAGCGTCTAAACTCAATTCCAATCCAGAGCAAACATTGTCTTCACCCTTCTCCATTCATGTCTTCTTCTCGAGTTCTTGGTCGTCTCATTACAGCAACACTTCCCTGACCTAAATCTCTCAAACCCATTTGAAATCTATGAATGATCATCGACCTCACCTCCATTTCTACTCATCACAGAGGTCTCTCTAGAAACCCTAACCAATTCTCAGATTCAAATAACAACTCAGATTTGTTCTTCATCCAATTCCTCTGTGAATTTCTTGATTTCTTCTATTGACAACGCCTCTTCTCTGTCTGTTCTCGGCATCAACACTGTCCTAATTCCATTAATCAACCAGTAACAGAGAGCATCAATTTTTCCTCTTTTCTCTTGGATTCGAGTTCAGAGCAGCTTCTCTGAGTTTCAGGTGATGCTAATAATTGAGAAGATAATAACGCCTCTCGAATTAGGCAATGTAAGAATGGTCGAGGTGGTTATATGCACTCCAGATTCATAGGCTAAGGGACACCCCAATGGGTACCCCCATAACCTTGATTAGGTTCCAAAAAGTACTCGCCTAGGAAATGACATCTTTGCCCCTTTTGCTCAATTTTGGTGATTTCTCCTTCTTTTCCTCCGCGCGACTCCAGAGTATCTATAAAATCCAAAAGCACGCGTAAAGTACATAATTCACAAGAAAAATAGCAAAGAAAGCATAAACTCTATATAGTAAATACGGTGTATTCTACACCTATCAATCATTCATATGAAACATGCATACCCACTAGTGAAGACTCCCCTTCACTTGAACATCTCACTTTGATTCTTCAAATGAACCTGATTCAGTCACAAAATGAAGAATGGAGGGAAGTTCATGATAGGATGTTTGTTATCTCTGATAATTTTGAAAATAGTGTTTCTATTCCTACTCATGCAACTAACACTGAATATGAACCTAATCTAGAGGTAAATGAGTACACTAGAAATGCTACAAGTTTGAATAGGGAAATGTATTTTTGTTATGATGATGATTATGATATGTTAGAAGAGCATGTGCATGCAGAAAATATGATGGAATCTTTGGGTTCAGAGACGTTAGGCGTCTCTTCTGTGAACCCTATGAATGATACTTCTTCTAACATTCATACATGTGATGTTAACTCTGAGCTTGGGTTTGTGAAATTCTTTAGTGAAAGTGAGCATGCTACACAACTTATTTGTGACTTAGGAAAGGATGAATCTTCTGTTGACACTAATGTTCTTATGGACCATGATATTATTTTTGTGTCTCGATTTCTGTCCATGTCACAATATGTTGCCTCCTCGATGATTATGACATGGAGATTGATGAATTGTTCTATGCGGTGAGCATGATTTACCTTTTTGTCCGACTTTAGGAAAGTGTGTGATGGTGCAAATGATCTTATGCATGAAAACAACTTAGATGTACCTAATCTCTCTCCTAAGGCATGATTGAAACTCTTCCACCAAACCTAGGTGTAGTTTGTAACAAAATTGCAAAACCAACTTCGAAAATGCCTAATTTAGGCCTAGAGCTTTGTGCTTCCCAAGTCCTCTTGGACTATTTTGCGCATCAAAGTATAACACCTTTAGGGAACCACAGTTGGAATGTGTATATCTCGTCATTCTTAGCAAAACTCATTTTGAGTTAGACCTTGTGCATGATATACCTTTAAAATTGCAATATTTTGTGCTCAAGAACACATCTGTTGACAAGTTTAGGTTTGGGGGTAACTTGTTCACGTATGCAATCTTTCCTGCACTCTCATGTTATATGTGTGTAAGGCTGTTGATGTTTGTACATATTGTCTTTTGGGTTGATCCTCAACTCTTTAGATTGTTGGTTTATGGTGAATTTTCATTGTATATAATCCAGTAGGACTTGTTAAAATTTTCTTTCTTGAATCGGTTGAGTCTTCTTGTACATATATTGTGCTAATCCGATATGATGTCCGCTGAGAATGTTGGATTCTAGCCTTGACTAATGAAGCTCTAACCTTGCTCCCGCCGACATACCGGTAATCTCTTCCCTTTTCTCTTATCAGCATAGTTCTCATGGTATGTGACTGTTTATTATCTGTTGAAACATTGAGGACAATGTTTGATTTAGGTTTGGGGGTACATTTGCATTTGCATGTAGAGTTTTTAGTCTTTTATTTTTAGTCTTTTATTTTCAAAAAAAAAAAAAAAAAAAAAAAAATTCAAAACTTTTTGCAAATAAAAACCTCCAACTTTTAGAGATTTTAGAGTCACTAGCATGCTTCTAGCTATGTTTACATAGAGAGTCTGACCGAAATAACAGAACTTGGAAGTATCGGAGAACACAATCGGATTTCTTAGTTGATTAGAGCGTTAAAGTTGGATTTAACCATACCGGAGGGCGAATTAGGTGTTGTTTAGATATTCGGTAGTAGAATTGTGATCACCCATAGTGGAGACTACCCATTTTACATCAAGTGAGGCACCAACCTTAAATTTTTGCAACTTTCTAGAAAAGCTGTTAGGGTGTGTGTCATCGTATGTCAATTCCGGGTAGGAATGGTGAGCTACCCAACTTTCGCACCACTTTCAAAGACTACTTTTGATCTCTTGAGTGCTAATTTTTGTCAATCATGAGGGTGACGTCTAAAGATGAAAACTTCTTCTAAATACCGATTTGTAGTTAGCATCACTCTATCCCTCTCAATCAACAGATTCATAGAAACACATCATCATCAGCAAGCGGAGCAACATCAGAATATTTGAAGAAAAGTTGAAATAGTCCAAGGTTCACGTGCAACAAAGATAAAGAAGATGAGAATTAATGAAGTTTGTGAAAAATTGAGTTTTATTGTTTTATTGTTATTTTCATGTCAAGTTAATTTAAAAAAAAAAAAAAAAAAATTGAGTTAGTAGTTTCATTGTTGTTATTTTCATGTAATTAATAGTCAAAAAAAAATTATTTGTCAAGTTTTTGTGAAGTTCAGAAGTTCATCATCAACATTTGAAGACCGAAGATTGAAGACGTTTCTATGAATGCTGAGAGAGTGATATTAATTGCCGATCGGGTGAGAAGGTAAGTGAGTACTCCCACCCTTGCTAATGGTTGATTTCCTTTCTTAGAGATCATCAGAATTAGATTCTTTTTGTCCACACTTCTGTGGAGTCTCCAGAAATTATTTCGGAAGGTTATCCTTCTTACCTACAACGTGTGCAGGATTTTTCTCTTTATTCCTGCCTGCACACATGAGAGACTAAAAAAGCGATCTTTTTGAGTGCAATTATCATAAAACCCTATTAGTGAGGCGAAGTCGAGGCTTATGATCACAATCGAACCCGAATTCTTTTCATATGGTATGGTTACTTCTCGCTCAGCACTTAAGGATGAGAATGCGTTCTTTGGTACTTCTAACTTCGTGTTACTAGCATGCAGAAACTCTATGTCCTCATAGCTCCTTGGATGCTTGAGACTCTTTACACTCTGAAGTTGGAGAAGGTTTTGTGGGTACACCTGGGTAAACCCTCACGAGACTACAACTCGTCCATTTGGGGACACCTAGCGGTTTAAAGGCTTAGTGCATATGCTAAATGCATTCGAGAGACCATGATACATGTGGTATAGTTAGGATTTCTTAATTTCTGTTTCACTTGAGGACAAGTAAAATTCAGGTTTGGGGGTATTTGATGAGTGCCAAATATTGCATATTTATACATCTATTTATTGGCATTTAACTCATCTTTGTGTTCATAAATCGGATATTATCCCAGATTCTGTGTTTTCTTTGTTTTCAAGAATAAATATTTGTACTAATTAATTTTGTGTTTTTAGGTAATAAATAAAGCTCGGAGAAATTGAGGAGCCAAAAGAGCAGAAAATTGGAGACAAGCGTCTATGGAGCAGAAAGCCTGAGCCCGCGCGCACATCAGTTGCAACCCAACAAGTAGCAACCCATCTACGAGACATGGGCTCGAGCTATCCAAGACCCGTCCCATGACCCGAATCCAGACCCGATCAATCCTGAGCCGTGACGTTTGACGTATCCGCATCCAACGGCTGCATCAGTGTCCGCATCGGTGATCCTCTGAATCCAACGCTCGCTACAGCTGGCGCATCATTCCTCGCTACTCCCGCTCACACCGCAGACTACCTATATCAGCCCCTTATCCATCGACCCATCTTCTTCTTCTCTCTCTTTCTCTTTCTTCATCTCCAGACCAGCTTTCAGAAAGCCATTCTCTCCACCTTCCTCACCCGACACCACAGCCATGCTCGAGCCTCACCACCACCACCTCCTTCTCCTGACAGATCAGCCGCACCACCTCCTACCTGCTCTCTATCTCTCCCATAGCCTCTTACCTAGAAGCTAAGTGAGAGATAGAAAGAACTAGGGTTAGGTCACATCAAATCAATTAAGGGAGTTTTGAAGCCAGTGTGAGTGGAGAGCTCGTGATTCAGAGAGTATGGGTGAGAGAATATTGAATTATTTTATGTTTTGAAGAGATTTAGGGTTATGAATTTTGCATGTATAAATAGAATAGTCTGTGGTTGTGAGAAGGGTATGCCTGGGCTAGCCAGAGCACCACTTAGTGTTAATTTGTGTTATATTGTCTTTATAATGTTTTAATTTAATTTTCCAGGGTGTTTGAAGAAACATCTAATTTCTATATCAAGCATGTATGTCTTTGGTCTGATTCTTGTTATGTTATAATATGATTAGGATTAGTAGTTAACCATTGAGCTTACAAACCTGTGATGAGTGGTACTGTAAGAAGACCACTCATACTAGGGGTGAGTTAGCAAATTTAGTTAATGAATATCTAGCTTAGACCTTCAAAGGAAGGCACAAGAGCATTGCTTAACATACATTGCCTGAGCATGAGATTAGAGGTGGATTCACCACCCAGTAGCTTCCAATTTGTTACAACTTATTTCTTGCCATAGTTTAGAGTCACAACTCAACTTCATCGTATCGACACACACCAAATATTTCTGTCACTTCTAGAAATCAGTAAGCAAAGCCTTTGATCAACATACAGCACCACAAGTCTCTGTGGTTCGACCCGTATTTGCCCAGTTCTGCATAGTAGACACCGTGCACTTGCGGTTTAATTTGTAGGCAAAAAAATAGACCACTTGTAGGATTCAAATATCGCACAACATATTTTCTTAGCGTGAGAGATTCAATTATTTCCTTAACTTGCGAGATGAGCTTGCGAGATTCATTATTTTCCATAACTCGCGAGAATGTAGCAAGACCTGCGAAATTATCAAAGAGCTCGCGAGAATATGAGCTGTATGTGAGCTGTCATCCACTATGTAAACACCTATATAAAGAGGAGAGCAGGAGAGAGAAAGGAGGAATAATTTTGGAGAGATAGATTTTTTGTAAAAGGGAGAGACACATTTTAGAGAGAGAGATATATTATTTTTCTTTATCATCTTCTTCCCCAAATAATTAGATCTAGAGCTCTAGAAAATATCCATTAATGGAGATTTCCAATGTAATATTAATGTAACCTCAACAATCATAGTGAAGAATCGTGGATGTAGATCACATTGATCGAACCACGTAAAAAATCCTTGTGTCCATTTTATAATTTTAGCACTTTTATCTTCATTTTCATATCAAATAAGTTTAGATCTAGAAATTATTATCAAGATATAGTGAGGTGTAGTGTGGGATTTCCTGCAACTACATATGCGCTAGAAACAGGGAGAGAATAATGGATTTTGTCCTTCCTGTAATTTGTTGGATCAAGAAATTTCCATGAAAATTAGTTATTGTTCATATTTTTCTAGATCTACAAAATTTAGGAGCAAAAATGGAAATTTTATGGAAGAAATCACACTTTCAGGGAGAAAATACCGTCAACAATTCAAGGACATGAAAAGAGGAAGAGAAAAAAACAGGTTGATGTGATGAAATTCAAGGAAGAAAGCTAATTTTTTAATGGAAGATTTCATATTCAAGAGAAAAAGCAAGAGGAAAATTGTTGAAGGAAATAAAGGAAGAACGAAGATAAGGATAAGAACAAAAACTGTGTGATTTTATCACAAACATAAGCTCGCACAGATGGTTTGAGTTGCAGCGAATAAGCAAGAGGTCACGGGTTCGAATTCGCAGAGACACATATTTTTTATTTTTCAGTGGCGAATAAGAGAATAAAGAAAAAAGTTGTGGGGTTAATTTGTGAGAGAAGTTCTTGAACAATTGGTTTGTGAGCAATATGTGAGTTTGAGGTAAGTTCGAATTCACTTGCGAGCATAATTTTCTTCTTTTTACTGAAGGGAAAAAATGGATTATTTCGCAAGGTTGTTTCATTATTTCGCAAGCAAGAGGCGGCAAAGATTGGTCACTCGCGAGGTTAATGAGTTCATGGTCGCGAGTTCAAATCTCAATGAACGTGTATTTTTCGCATGGATATTTCACATAGAAGAAAGTAAGTTATTATTTCGCAGAGATAGTTCACTAACAGAAGCCAGCAAAGTTGGTCAGAGGTAAAGACAATGAGGTTGAGGTCGCAGGTTCAATTCCCACCTCTCGCGAATTTTCGCATATTTTTTGAACTTTCAAATGAGAAGAAATGGAATAAGGTTATGAAATTATGTGTTTCTTTTCGCAAACAACAAGTAGCGCAGATGGTCGTGGATTAGGAGTATGGGTTAGAGATCGCGTGATCAATTCTCTTAAGCACAATATTTTCACACTTT
Source organism: Papaver armeniacum (assembly GCA_023531295.1). Taxonomy (NCBI): domain Eukaryota; kingdom Viridiplantae; phylum Streptophyta; class Magnoliopsida; order Ranunculales; family Papaveraceae; genus Papaver; species Papaver armeniacum. The sequence continues at coordinate 40,706 of JAJJWW010017328.1, forward strand.
TTGGAACTGCTGAAAAGAAAGGAAGAATAATAGAGTGGCAATATGGTCTTCTATCGCAAAACAAAGAGGCCAGGCCTGAGATGGTTGTCCGCGAGGTATACTAGGTGGATGTCGCGAGTTCAACCTCACATCACTCATATTTTCCATATATTTTTCCAGGCAGTAAAGGGTGGATGAACTCAAGCACAGAGATTATGTGTTTCTTTCACAAACAATGACTAGCACAATTGGTCACCGGCGAAGAGTATAAACATAAGGTCGCGGGTTCGAGTCTTCCCTTCGTAGAATTTTTATCAATTTTTTCCTTGAGTATCAAAGGGTGAATATAAGTCATGTATTAGCATTCTGCGATCCTTTCGCACAAGAGGGCTAGCACAATTGGTCACGAGCGAACATGAGGAGCTTAAGGTCGCGGGTTCAAATCCCACCTTCTGCATATTTTTGAACTTATAAGAGCGAAGAAATGGAGTAAAGTTATAGTATTGTATGTTTCTTTCGCAAGCAGCAAATAGCCCAGATGGTCAGCAGTGAAGAGAAGGAGTTTGATGTCTAGAGTTCGAATCTCCCCATTCGCAGACGTTCGTTTACTTCATGCAAATGTTTACTTCGCACAGTCTTTGAAAATCTCGCAAGGATATCTCGCAAGAAGAAAGTAGGTGATTATTTCGCAGGAACACTTTGCAGAGGCAAGGCTAGCACAGTTGGTTAGAGGCATGAATGCAAGCAGAAGGTCGCGGATCAATTCTTGCTTCTCGCATATTTATTTTTGTTATGCGAAATTTCGCAAGGACTTTTCTTATTTCTCAAAGAAGAAAGTTGATGACTATCTCGCAAATTAATTTCGCAAGAGAGGGTTAGAACAGTTGGTATGGTGCGAGAATATGCAAGAGGCAGGTCAAGGGTTCAAATCTCATTTCTCACACTTCTTTTTGCTGTGAGATAATTATATTTTGTGCGACGCTCATACATTTAAAGGATGTTAACTTCGCAAGCAAATCTTATACTTCGCAAGAGACAACAACAACGAATCACATACAAGCTAAGTACTTTCTTTGAACATTTTACTTTTACAGAAAATAAAAGATTTTTGATTTGATGTAAAAAAAAAAAAAAAAAATTATTACAAAGATTTCAAGATTTCAAAGATCTCAAAGATTTCAAAGATTTCAAAATTATAAAGAATTACAAAGATTTCTAAATTACAAAGATCTTAAAGATTTCAACGATTCGAGAAAAATTTCGCAGATTAATTTATATATTTCTCTTGAATATTTACTTTACTTCAAATGATATGATATTATGAGAATGAATGAAATAAATGACAGAAATGAAGGGATGAATGAAAGAATGAAGACATGCGATAATTTCGCAAAGATAATGGAAATGCGATAACTTCGCAAAGATAATGAGAAGAGAAAATCAAAAGTGAATGATTGAATGAATTGACAAAAATGATTGAGTGAGTGAATGGGACGAACCTTTATGGCGTACACCCTAGTTCGCGAATGATATTTCGTAAGAGGCAAATGTAAGACCTAAAGTGCGTCATATAAGGGGGTATCTCTTGACATGGCTCAGTGAAAAGGTTACACCGCTCCTGGAACCTGAATCATGGAGATTTGGGGCCCATGAAAGCCTATCCGGGAGAGATACCTTGGATTTCCAACTATATATATAAGGTTATACCCTGGTTGGACGCCCGAGGGTCTCTTCCAAGGAGTCAGCGTATGACCAAGGCGCCGAGGTACACGGTTGAGTCAAGAGTGCAGGGAGCATGGAACTTCCTTACCACTCTTGACAAGTCTTGGCACATCTTTGCACTCGGCTTTGAAAAGAAAACTCCACTTAGGGTGCAGTCTCGTAACCATAAGCCCTATAGGTATAAGGGATAAGAGGCTGCGAAAACAACTGCTGCTTTGTTAATACCGGATGGGAGGAGCTAGTCTTGTATGGCCGATGTCGCCTCCTTGAAGGGGCAACCGGGGAGATGATAAGGGCGGCACCCTCCATTAGGGAGGTGATAAGTGTCAAAAGACATAAATGTCATGAGGCTTTATTTTCGCAAGAAAATTTAGGCTTGTCATATTTGTGCGATGATCCTGAAGAGGCAATAATACAAAGACAAAGATAAGGCGAGATCAATGGGTCTTTATGAAAGTGTAAAGACGTCCTGCGATTCGTCGCAAGACGGCACAATGTAATGGGGCTTTATTTTCGCAAGAATATTTAGGCCTGTCATATTGTCATAATAATGAGGTGGCATAATAAGACCTTTAACTAGGAAGGCGAAATAAGACCACACAAGAAAAATGATAAGGCAAGACCAATGGGTCATTACATGAAAATGTAAAGACGTCCTGCGATCTTGTCGCAATGACAAAATTCAACATAAACATTTTGAATGTAAGTAACAGAGATCTTTCATTGCAAAAAAGATTACATGATAAGCTTGCGAGCTTGATAAAATGATTAAATGATAAACTTGCGAACATGTACATAATAATGAGACTGAGGCAATGCAAATGCCACGTACTTGATATTATGATCATATTATTATGCGATACTAATAGTGCAGGAATAAGAAAAATGAAGCACAAGCAAAAAAACTCGCGAGGAACAACAAATACGCAAAGAGGAATGCATATACTAGAGACAAAATCAGAGAAATGAAGAATGAAAGCGATTTAAAGCTACATCAATTTTAGAGCGGCAAAGTGAGCTAAGTAACACAAACATTAGTTATACACTGCAGTAGATAAGCATTTCATGGCATAAACATCGCATACACATTTCATAAAATAATCATTACATAAGCATTATAATCTCTCAGCAGTAATATTTATAATCTCGCAGGAGTGTTATTCAGAATCTATCAGCAATATTATTTAGAATCTCTCAAGGTATTATTTAGAATTTTGCGAGAGGAATTCATAACTTCATGCAGAGGTATTGAATTTCAAGAGTTATTAAGAATCTCATGAGAATGTGATTATTTTACAAGATAAGATAAGTAACTTGAAGAGATTATACTATCGCATGAGCACAAAACATGAGACAGAGGCAACATGAGAATGAAGAGACAACTCGCTCATTCAACATTTTCTCAAGGATTCTACCCTCATAGATAAAGAACAGAGGCAACTATGGATTACCGAGAAAACATTTTATGTTCTTTATCTTCTCGGCAAGAATCATTTCCAAAATGGACGTTCGCTAAGGAACATCAAGAATCATCACCAAAAATGGAATAATAACTTCGCATGAACAGAGGCAATACTTCTTATACTTCAAGGATTAATACTTCTTATTCACTTCGCAAAGTTTCGGAACTTCGCGAGAGAATAGAGCATAGCATGAGGCAAAGAACATGGAGCGAGAGTTTCGCATAATGGATTCGCAATACTTCTTATATTTAGAGGATTAAGTACTTCTTATACTTCTCAAAGGATACTTCATACTTCTTATATATTTCGAGGATTGAGTACTTCTTATACTTCTTCAAGGATACTTCATACTTGCATACTTCAAGAGATAATACTTCTTATTCACTTCACAAAGCTTGAACTTCGCAAAAGAATAGAGGCAAGTACGTACTTTTCAAGTCCAAGTATTCTTCCGCTCGTTCCTTCATCAACAAAGATCAAAGATTACTACAACATTGATTTTTCCTTAAAGATCGCTCTTCAAGCAATATTCAAGGAAAAAGAGGCAAGATGTAGGATTCAAATATCGCACAACATATTTTCTTAGCGTGAGAGATTCAATTATTTCCTTAACTTGCGAGATGATCTTGCGAGATTCATTATTTTCCATAACTCGCGAGAATGTAGCAAGACCTGCGAAATTATCAAAGAGCTCACGAGAATATGAGCTGTATGTGAGTTTGTCATCCACTATGTAAACACCTATATAAAGAGGAGAGCGGGGAGAGAGAAAGGAGGAATAATTTTGGAGAGATAGATTTTTTGTAAAAGGGAGAGACACATTTTAGAGAGAGAGAGATATTATTTTTCTTTATCATCTTCTTCCCCAAATAATTAGATCTAGAGCTCTAGAAAATATCCATTAATGGATATTTCCAATGTAATATTAATGTAACCTCAACAATCATAGTGAAGAATCGAAGTGGATGTAGATCACATTGATCGAACCACGTAAAATCCTTGTGTCCATTTTATAATTTTAGCACTTTTATCTTCATTTTCATATCAAATAAGTTTAGATCTAGAAATTATTATCAAGATATAGTGAGGGGTGTAGTGTGGGATTTCCTGCAACTACACCACTTCCCAAGCCTACCAACTACCACACCCAATATTTCGTTCGGCAATCCGAATAGACAACTCCGATATACTTTCAAGAGAATCAACTAGACAGTCGGACTCAATCTATAGAAAAGTATATTAAAGAGTTATATCTCAATTTCTCAATTCAATCTGCAATCAAACCAATAGGAATTTGTGAGCCCGATTGAATAAGATAAATAACTTGGACGATATCACAAACCAATATCCAAGTGTCAATCAATTCAATAAACAACCCAAATGTTGGATTCAAGAAACAATTGAACTTAACGCACAACCTGTGATATTTCTATTATATAACAAAATATAACGCAGAAAAGAAATAACACAGACGCCGGAATTTTGTTAACGAGGAAAACTGCAAATGCAGAAAAACCTCGGGACATAGTCCAGCTTTGAACACCACACCGTATTAAGCCACTACAGACACTAGCCTACTACCAATGAACTTCAGACTGGAATGTAGTTGAGCCCTAATAAATCTCACACTGATCAAGGTACAGTTACGCTCCTTACGTCTCTGAACCCCAGCAGGATTCTACGCACTTGATTCCCTTAGATGATCTTACCCACAACCAAGAGTTGTTACGACCCGAAGTTGAAGACTTGATAAAAAATATGTCTCACACAGAAAAGTCTATTGGAATATATAAATTTGTCTCCCACAGAAATACCTACGAGTTTTGTTTCGTCTTTTGATAAATCAAGGTGCAAAAAAAACCAATTGATAAACCGGACTTATATTCCCGAAGAACAACCTAGTATTATCAATCACCTCACAATAATCTTAATCATATGGAAGCAAAACAAGATATTGTGGAATCACAAATGATAAGACGAAGATGTTTGTGACTACTTTTAATCTTACCTATCGGAGATAAACCTCAAGCAAATCTTAGGAAATATAATACTCAATCACGATAGTAAAAGTAAGATTAGAACATGCAAATATAGAGAAAATAGTTGGGTCTGGCTTCACAATCCCAATGAAGTCTTCATGTCGTTAACCTACAAGGTTTTGTGAAAAACCTAAGGTTAAAGGAGAATCGACTCTTGTCGCAACTAGTATCACACAGAAGGTGTGGGGATTAGGTTTCCCAGTTTTTAGAGTTCTCCTTATATAGTTTTCACATAAGGGTTTGCGATCTAAGTTACCTTGGTAAAAAAGCATTCAATATTCACCGTTAGATGAAAACCTGATTAGATTCAAGCCAATATCTTTCAACCGTTAGATCAAACTTAGTTTGTTATACACAAATGAAATGTACCTTCATTTAGGTTTGAGTAATCGTACCTAAACGTGTACACTAGGTTGTCTCAACAGTAGTTAATCGAGGTTATCTATATGAACACTCTCATATCAACCTTATTCATCTTAACCACAACTAGTTCAAATGACTCAAATGAAACTAGTTATAGAGTTGTTCAATTACTATATTCTAATAGAAGTATACAAGAACACAATTGAAGCAAAATCGGGTTGATTCACTCGAATCAATTCATGAACATTATAGCCATGGTTTGCAAAGAATGCATTCCTTATTATATAAATGTATTAGTTCATGAACAAACCGATTTTAGAACTTTAACCACTCAAGTATGCAAATGGGTACGCATACTTTAGTAACTTGATCCGATTTGGGTTCACCAAAGATGCAAACGGTTACGCATACTTCGAAACACATCAGAAATTCCCGGACCCAAACTCTTCGCCAGTACGCGTACGGGTATGTGTACTTAGGTAATCATAATTTCACAACTAACAGTTACGCATACGGGTATCCATACTATAGTTCCGGTAATGGATCACATATATGCAAGAACGCATACTATGCTCATAATCTAATCACGGTTAAGTGTTCTAAACTCTATTTCAATCATTGAAACTTTCTTAGAGGATGACAATAGCTGTTTTCTCGAACTATTAGCATCAAAGAAATTTTCAAGTTATTGAAATAATCATAACGAAACATTCCAAGTCTACATCAAATGATTGTATTACACGAACCATGTAAGATGTTACTCAGCGATTTTCACATGATCATCTTTTGACTTTCGTCAAGAATATAAGATGAACTTGGTTGAAGCAAAAGCATACTAGTACATATTTCGAGAAATATGTAAGCGAGATAAACTCAGCTCGAAATCTCAAATGTGCATAATCGAATACTATATAGTAATACGACTTTTGTATCAATATAGGAGATAGGGTAGAAATAGACTTTCCAAGTGATAAATGAGTTTTAGTCTCCACATACCTTTTGTTGATGAAGTTCCACAAGATCTCCTTAGTAGTTCTTCGTCTTCAATTGATGAACGTCGTGAAGTCTAATGCTCAACTACACAATCTATCCTAGTCCGAGACATTACTATAAGTAGAATTGAAATCAAGACTTATAGTTTTGATCACTAACATTGACAAACAAGCTTGAGATAGCAACGCTTCCGAGTTCGATCGAGCAAAGGTGCTCTAACAATTACACATAGTTATTGCCAACGATTTTCATCTTGCAATGTTTTTATATTTATTTATTTAAATTCTAAGTTATTTGGAAGATGATTTTGCAAAAATATGTTATGGGATATGTATGTTTACATCCGTGAACTATGATTATCTCATATATGCTCAAAAGTTAAGTCTATTGTGTCTTTATGCAAATATTGATTAAAGATAGAATGAACTTTTGAATATTCCGCAGTATTGACCTTTCCCTAATCCACTTCTATGTGAAAGTATTGTACGGCTCCATAAGTTTTCTTATGTTGAGCATTTCCGATTAAATTAATCATTAAGGTCTCTTGTGGTTAATTTATTTAGTCTCATCGGATATAAATTCATTTTTCATGTGATTTTGTAATGTATAAAGAAATCCTTCTTTTCTCGTAAAAGTAAGGTCTCTCTTGTTGTTCTTTCGGGAATGACATATTATGGGGAGAGTTATTAATTGAACTTGTGCTTAATTTCCAAATCTTTGTGGGAGTGCGGCTGTGGAATATTGTAGGAGTTATCTTGTATCTTTATAAACTCCTTGATGAATACACTAAGTTTCGACTATGTGAAATCATCGAAACAAAGTTGATATGTTCTCTTTTAATCATGAATTATCTCTTTGAGAATTTCATTATGATCCCATAGTTTTCGTACCTTTGCCAATTTATATTGACAAAAAGGGGGAGAATTATTTGGTAGTCCACAAGATACATGCATATGGTTTACGGATCATTATGTAAGGGGAGTGGTTTTCATTGTGTGATGAAGTATTGATTAAGGGGAGTGATACATATCACCGTAGTATTATTTTCAAAGTTGTGATACAATTGGACTTTGATGATGTGTAATAATACTATGAACCTGTATAACAATAAGAAAACATCTTGTTGATTATTGTTATGGCTACGGATCTTCAACAACTATGATGCTGAGTTGAACACGTTCAGAATCACTAGGTACTTGGAGTGACGAAGAATTCAAGGAATGTTGAAGAACCAAGGAAATCAAGCATTTGGATGATAAGCTACAAAGTTTATTTATTTTGTAATCCATCCGATTGATAGTTTTGTCACTAAAATTTACAAAGGGGAGATTGTTTATTGGTCGAACTCGCAAGCGTTGCTATCTCAAACTTGTTTGTCAATTTTATGTGATCTAAACTGTAAGTCTTGATTTCTAGTCTACTTATATATATATATATGTCTCGGATTAGGATAAAATGTGTAGTTGAGCTTTAGACTTCACGACGTTCATCAATTGAAGACGAAGATCTACTGAGGAGAGATTGGAGGAACTTCATCAACAAAAGATATGTGGAGACTAAGACTTATCCATCACTCAAGTCTATTCTATTCTATCTCCTAATGAGACTAAGTCGTATAGCTATATAGATTTTTATATTATACACATTTAATATTTAGAGTTGAGTGTAACTCGCTTATATATTTCTCGAAATATGTGTTGGAAGATTTTTGCATTAGCTACGTTCATCATTATTCTTGATTTGAGTTTAGTCAAAAGATGATCATGTGGATCCTTGAAACATCTTACATGATTTGTGTGAGACATTCATTTGATGTCGACTTGGAAAGTTTCGTATTGATCATTCGGTCACTTGAAAATTACTTATAAGCTAATAGTTTGTGTGAGACAGCTATTGTCGTCTTTAAAGATGTTTCAATGATTGATATGGGAGTTGAGAACAATTACCTTCATCTAGATACTACACAGTATGCGTACATAGTATGCAAACTGTTTTGGTATGCTTCAGGTCCGGAAACCAAGTTTGCGTACCTAGTACGCGAACAGTTTTAACTAAGAAGTCCGGGGACCAAGTTTGCGTACCTAGTATGCGAACAGTTTTAACTAAGAAGTCCGGGGACCAAGTTTGCGTACCTAGTATGCGAATGGTTCTACCTGAGTTAGGTCCAGGACTGCTGTTTGCATACCCGTTTGCAAACAGCTGGACAAGAGCGAAGTCCGGATACTATAGTTTGCGTACCCGTTTGCAAACTTAGGGCTAAAGTTCTAAAATAGGTTAAGTATGATTCTCATACTCATGAACAAATACATTTATGAATTAAGGAATGCAATCTTTGCAAACCGTGGCTTAATGTTCATGAATTAATAATTGTATAAGTGCTTTGTACAATTACGAATCAATCCGTTTATGATTCAATTGGTTCATATATATTTCTATGAGATAGTGAACAATTGAACAACTCTATTTGAACAATTAGATTCATTTGATTATCTTTCATGTTTGATTGATCATCATATTTGATCTAGAAGTGTTAGATGAATATGGCTAAGACAAAATTGTTCAAGTGGCTAACTTCGGTTAACTATTATTGAGCCAACTCAATATACACGTTTAGGTACGATTACCCATATCTAAATCAAGGTATATTTCATTTGTGTGTAACAAGCTAAGACCATCTAACGGTGGATAGATATTGCTTTGGTTTTAAGCAAACTTAGCTTGAATCTTAAATCAGGATTTCATCTAACGGTGAATATTGAATGCTTTGTTACTAAGCTATCTTAGCTTTGATTGAAAGCAAACCCTGATTTGAAAGGCTATATCAGGGAGAACTCTAGCAACTGGAAAACCTAATCTCGACACTTTCCTATGTCCTAGTTGCTACTAGAGTCGATTCTACTTTAACCTAGGTTTTTCTAAAACCATTATAGGTTAACGACTTGAAGACTTCATTTGGGATTCGTGAAGCCATATCCAACTATTTTCTTTGTAGTTGCGTATCCTGATCTTACTTGTTCTATCGTATTGAGTACTATGTTTGTAGTTGCAGGAAATCCTACACTACACCGCTCACAAGAATCCACACAACTAAGACATTTGAAGATGAACAATTATGATTTTTATTGATTAATTCCTTGAATGTTTATAAGATAGAATGGAAAAGAGCTAAAGAAATTACAATCACTACAAACTTTCTCTCCTAATGACTTACCTAACACTCGGAAAAGATCTCTCTCAATGATCTGCTCGACTCCTTATATAGGGTATTACACAATGGATGACTGACTGTTTCTGTCCTTTATTTTAGGAACGACTTGCGAAATATCGCAGACGTTCAAATATATACTCTCGCAAGTTTCCTAAATCTCGCTAAGTCTTCACATCTTTCTCGTGTTTTGGTTGTCGTCATTCATTGCGTCATTTATATTACTCATTTGCGACACTTTTGCAATATCGTCGTTTATTGATCTCGCGAGGTATTGTTGTTGCGATATTCTGATCCTACATCTTGCCTCTTATCGTCTTCTCTGCGAAGAAGAGAATGTCATGAGAATTAATATTTTTGAAATGCCTCAACGGTTCATCTTTATCTGTTATGATCCCGTACTTTTACACAGAATTTATTACACATATTTCTTCTTCCGCTCTTTTCTTGACACGTCTCTTTCAACCGTCTTTTCTTGACCATTCACGTCTCTTCTCGCATTAAATGCATTTATCTTCTCGAGAATTTTTCTCTATATATAGTTTTCTCACCTTCCTCTTCTTCTTTTTTACTTTCTCTCTGCAAATCCTCTTCAATTCTTCTCCTCCGCCATTCACGTTCCTGCTACTGTAAAAAAAATTTTCTTCTTTCTTTTAATCTTCAACTTTCTAATCATTCCCATATTCTGAGAATGGCTCCACCTGGCAGTAAATATGAAACTCTCTTGGGTGAGACTCAAAAGAATTTACAAGAAAAGGGTTTCACCTTGTCCACCATTCCCAATCAAGAACCTTTATCTATTCTTTCTGCAAAATTGTTTTACCGATCATCATTGTGATGATCGGGGAAAATCATAATCTCGCTAGGTCGACTCCTCGCGAGTCTTCCCATTCCTCTCTACAATCCCGAATTGCCCTTGTTCTATGAAATCCTTTCTCATGAGAAATTCTCGCGAGCTATTTATCAATTAAGTGGTGATTGCATCCGTCTAATGCTTGAATTCGCCAATCGTGGTGTAGGATCATAATATCACAACATACAAGGCTCGCGAGATGAATGAACGGCTGATACGCGAGGAGTCGCGAAGAACTAAAATAAGCGACGAAAGAATAACGATAAGGCGAGACATAAAGAAAACGTGAGATGCGCGAGGGTTAAGAAGTGTCGCGAGATTGAATAGTTGTACAGGCGACACTTCGCGAGGCATTCCAGAAAATAAAGGGTAGCTTATTTGTCATCCACTATGTATTAGCCTATATAAAGGGCCAAGTGAGTGCAGCAGAAGGGAGATCTTTTTGGAATTGTTGGGCAAGTCATTAGGAGAGAGAAAGTTCAAGAGTGTTTTATTTGCTAAGTGTAATCCTACTTTTCCTGTGTAAAGAACTCATGAAATTAATCAATAAACATTCTCAATTATACAGCTTTCAATGGACTAATTAATCAAAATATAGTGAGGGGTGTAGTGTAGGATTTCCTGCTACTACATATGCGCTAGAAACAGGGACCTAATCTTGTTGGTCCAAGAAAGTTTAGAAAAAACGGCTACTGTTGGTGATGAATTCAATTGGATCTATAAACTTTAAGAAAAGTTTCCATGAAAAGTAGTTACTGTTCATACTTATTATTTAGATCTACAAAATTTGGGTTCAAAAATGGAAGTTTTATGGAAGAAATCACACTTTCAGGGGTAAAATAGGTAGTTTCACTAGTAATGTGCATTTTCATAAGACGAATGTCATCGGCATCCTAAGAGACGCAGAAATGGAGATGAAGAAAAAATAGAAAAGTGAAACTAATCAGAGTTTTCATCAGCAAATCAAGACAAATTTTTACCCTATTTCTCTTATACTTTGTTCATATATTCAGATCTCGGAATTTTTAAAGCAAATTTTTTGAAAGGAACTCTTTAAAACACAATCTTCTTTTCCAACAGAAGTTAGATTTTTCACAAAAATGGGCGAAAATTTATAGGATAGACTTGTTAATAATGAAGGAATCGTCATTATAGCGTGAAAAAGAAGATCACGTGCGGTTAAAGGAGATTTCTTGGAATGACCAGCCACAAAGCGAAGAAGGAAATCCACTTTGTTGGAAGATTATAGCATCAGAAGACAGGAGGCAACATCAAGAGTGAATACATTGATAAGCTCACAGTTTTTGCATGTTTTTCTGGAACTAAAAAGGAGCGGTAGTCTAACTATCCTTCGCATAAACAAAGTTGGTGTTGATGGGCCAGCGGCCCGAAAAGAAAATTTTGATCTGCGAGATCGATTCCCACCATACCCATATTCCTTTTACACAAGTCATGCAGTGAACCACCAAACTTCAAAGATGCCTGGGTAATAAGGGCAAAAGAATAAAACAAATGCGTTCAGGAACAAATTGTGCGATGAAGAAATAAGAAGCCGAAATGAGCTACCAATTAATCGAAGAAGAAAAGATAAACAGAAAGTTTATGCAAATAAGCGAGAATAAAATAATAAATATGAGAATTAAACCACACGGTGACTTTTGTTTTCAGCAAAAGTGACCGCAGCAGAGGCAGGCTACAACAATAGACGATTGTTGAATTCAAAGCAGCACAATTCAAGATAACCCAATGCTAGCGAAGAAACACAATTCAAGCTCCGTTCATCTGAGTTCGAGACCATCATCTCAGCGTCCACCATCTCCTTTATTCAAGGCCGTTGCCAAGCTCGAGTTTCATCAACGGCTCGACATTCCTTCGCAGTCACACCACCAACGACTTGTCAACCATAGCAACGATTAAACTCATACTGTAAGACAAAAATCAGCTAGATAAGAAAATATATGGAAAAGGTTTACTTTAAGGGTTCCAGCGAAGGTTAACTTGGTGGTCGTCGTGAAGGAAAGGAATGCAACAACTCTACAGCGAAGAGTTCTCAATCCAACAAAGAGCACTTCATCAATGAGACTTTGAGAGACGTTCGCAGTGAGCAAAAAGAACTTTGTGAAGTAACTGGCAAAGAAATATCATCCCAACGAGAGAAAATTAGGTGCAACTAATCCAATTAGGGCAACAATCGGCTCGCAACAATTAAGTTCAATGCAATCCAGCGAAGCTAAATCTCGGTTAGAGTTAATATCAGTTTGGAAAGATTCAATGCCGGCGAAGCTAATAACTCACGCAAAGAAAACAGTTTACGCAAAGTAAACATGCAGTAATCAAAACTTCACTGTCAGTTATCAGTGAGTAGTTATCGTCATCAAAAAGAGTACTCAGCGAACCTATAATAATAGACTTTACGAAGAGGAAGAAAAACTATTTGCTTGCGGCAAAATATAAGTACAGGGGAATATTAAAGGTTGAAAAGCAAAAACCAAGCAAAAAGAAACTACATATTGGCGCCAGAGGACCATCCACAAGGGTAAAGATGCTTCATTCACCACTCTGCAGAAGTCAAAACCAAAGAAAGATTAGCTTGCAAGTTTAAAACTCCGAGAAGTGAATATTTAACATGAAGTTAATAGTTTTTGCAAAAGAGGAAGGAAAGAAGAAGGAATGACGAAACAGAGAACAACGGACACATCCGGTGATGAAGAAAAGTGTTAAGAAAGAGGCCAAGAAATTGGCGAGGTCATCTTGAGGAATGAAGTTGGCGTAGGTCATCTTGAAGTCGAAGCGAGGTCATCCAGTCTCTTCTAAGCGAGAAGCGAGCGAAAAACTCTCAATACAGACAGCTCGCCATCAACTTAGTAAAGATTGATTGGCGAGAAGATGAAGAGCATAAATAAGCAATAAGAAGACAAAGAGAATCCAGTACAAATGGTGGAAGAGAAGAAAGAAGCTTAACAACAGGGGTTCGAGTTTCCCTCTTCGCAAAAAGATTTTTTTTGCGTCATGAATGTTTATATCAATATGCACTTGCCTTGCGAACGTTCGCAATGCAAAGGAATACTTCGCAAACATTCACTTACTTCATATAGACGTTAATTTTGCACAGTCTTTGGTTATTTCGCACAGAAGAGAGTTGATGATTATTTATGAGACATATTTCGCAAGAAATGGTTAGAACAGATTGGTATGACGCAACATTATACAAGAGGCAGATCAAGAGTTAATTTCACAAGACTTCGTTTCTTATTTCTTCTCAAATTTCAAGTAAACTATATACTTCACAAGAAAACCATATACTTCTGCAAGAGACAATAACAAAGAATAGACTTGATGCTTATCTACCAAGAATGAAGAAAAGAATGAATATCTAAGAAAGAATGAAGAAAAGAATGATTATTTCGCAAAGAATGGAGAAATGATAGAAATGAAGGAATGAATGAACAGATGAATGAAAGAATGAAAACATGCGATAATTTTACAAAGATAATGAGAAGAGAAAATCAAAAATGAATGATTGAATGAATTGACAAAAATGATTGAGTAAGTGAATGGGGCCGAACCTTTATGGCGTACACTCTAGTTTTAAATTATATTTCGTACAAGAGGCAAATGTAAGACCTAAAGTGCGTCCATATAAGGGGGTATCTCTTAACATGGCTCAGGTGGAAGGTTACACCGCTCACGAAACATGGGTCATGCATTCGGGGCCCTTGAAAGCCTATCCGGGAGATACCTTGGATTCCCAACTATATGGCGTAAGGTTATACCCTGGTTGGGCGACCGAGGGTCTCTTCCAAGGAGTCAGTGTATGCACAAGGTTGAGAGTGCACGGTTGAGCGAGAGTGCCCGGGATGGATGAACCTACCCTGGCCATTCTTGGCAAGTCTTGGCATGCGTTGCACTGCTTGAAGAAAACTCCACTTAGGGTGCAGCCTTGTAACCATAAACCCTATAAGTATAAAGGGATAAGAGGCTCATGAAAACAACTGGTTGTTGTTAAGACCAGGATGGGAGGAGCTAGTCTTGTATGGCCGATGTTTTCGCCTCCTTGAAGGGCAACCGGGAGATGATAAGGCGACGCTCTCCATTAGGGGGTGTCAAACAGAGACGCAAATGTCATGAGGCTTTGTTTTCGCAAGAGAGACTTAGGCTTGTCATATTTGTGCAATGATCCTGCAGAGGGCAATAATACTAACGCGAGGTAAGGCGAGATCAATGGGTCTTTACACGAAAGTATACGGACGTCTCTGCGATTTCTGGCCGCATTTACGGCAATGTCATGGGGCTTTATATTCGCAAGGATATTTAGGCCTGTCATATTGTCGCAACTAAAACATCTGCAGAGGCAAAAATACTTGGAAAATGATAAGACAAGATCAATGGGTCTTTACATGCAAGTGTAAAGACGTCTGCGCGATTTTGTCGAAGAAAGGTAGCGTGGGAGGACCTCTAATTAGGGAGGTCTAACTCTTAAGACCACACAAAGATGATAAGGCGGGGTCAATGGGTCCTTGCTTGAAAATGTAAGTGACTTGCGACCTTGTCGCAATAAGAAGAGATAAAATAAAGACTATTGAAATGATAAGGCGAGAAAAGTAGGTTTCTCCTTGCATGGAGATACCTGCGACCTCGTCGCAGTGATAAAATTCAACATAAAGCAATGAAGAGATCATGCTCTTTGTTTTCTCAAAGGATACTTCATACTTCTTACATACTTTGAGGAGATAAAATACCTTTATGAAGATAAGGAAAGGTCAATGGGCCTATGCATGAAGATGTAAAGGTGTCCTGCGACTGGTCATGCAGAAAGAAGAATTTAAAATCAAGTCCTTAATTGGGATGGAATTACTTAATAAAAATTCAATGAGCGAACATGCTTGAGATTGTCTTAATTAAAAGAGGAAGGAAGAAATATGGGGATTAATCAACCAAGGAGTTAAGTCATTCACACAAAAAGGAATTCCGACAAATTACAAAGAGAGTTTAATTCTCTACATCAGCATTATCAAATACAGAAGATAGTTGAGACTTTTCCGCGCCTTTATCAGCTTCGCCTCCTTCAGCTTGGGGGATTTTCGCGAAATGCGCTCATCACTTTCGTTTCTTGATTCATCGGATTTTCATGAAGTCTTCTATTTGGATCTTCATCAATAACTTCATTATCGGTGAGATCTTCATTACTTTCATATTCATAATCACTATCCGGAGCATTAGGAACTTCATCATCACTTACTTTAAGGGATCGACGTGAATAGGATCAAGAGACTTCGACAAAGAAAATATTATTCACAAGAACTTCGCTTTAAGATGGAATTGGTGCAGCAATGCCTTTTGACGATTCTTACTATCAATGTCCTTACAATCGGACATATAATCAAATCTTTCGCTCGCACGGTCGCGAGAACGAGCAAGATGCGCTGGAGAGTAATCCGTTTTCCTTGCGAATTTTAGAATAATCGATTTTGAGGGTGGAGATAGTGGAACGAAGCTTCCCTAGTAGTCCGCATAACAAATACACAAGATCAGAGAAAATTCTTAGGATTTTCAGGGTAATAAATCATTCGTGGATTAAATGCATAAATTAAGATAGTCAAATAATTTGACTACCTTCCTTTTGAGAAGTAAGATGTTGAATTAAAGCTGCGAAGTTATTCCCCAAACGGTCCATGGCATCATCAAATGAATCTCCAACTAAGCTTTTTCAATCAGGATTTCAAATTCTTTTCATTGGAAACAAGTATGGAATTTTCGGTCGCCAAAGTAGAGTTGGATTTTTCTAATTTGACACATTGTTCTTGGAATTGCTTCGCTTTTACACTCAAAGTTATTCTACCTTGAATAAGTTTATCTCTCTCGGCAGTAATTTCTTCAAGTTGGTTTTTCAAAGTGTGCTTCGCTTGTTCGTGTTCTTCGTGATACCTTTTGACAAGCGTTATCTTGCTGCGAGTAGCTCGCCATCTTATTCAACAAAGAACGTTTCTCTTGAGAAAGGGTTCGATTCTCCTCATCGATAAAGTTTCCAACTCCAAATTAGTTTTAGTCAAAGCATAAGAGAGGCGAGATAAGTCATTGCTTAATGAGTCTTGCTTTTGCGAATAATCAAAGTTCTCTTTAGACAAGTTATTTATTTGATCAGCTGCATAGGTATGAAGATTATCTAAGAGATTATACTGCTCCATCCAAGAATCTCTTTCAACTCGAATTTCTTCAACAATAGACTCCGTCTGATATATCTCCATTATTCGTTTCTGGTTTAATACTTTGAAGACGAGCAAGGGTTTGATTTTTAAAAAAAAAAAAAAAAAAAAAAAAAAAAAGGTGGTGAGAGCATACCTTTTAATTCTTCATTCTTCTTATGAAGGTTATCACGATCTAGAGAGATGTCGTGATATTTTTGGTGGAGACTATTGCACTTCGCGGTCATAACTTGAAGATCATCCTTCAGCTTACTAATTTCTTGAACCAAAGATGCTTGCGAGATCTTATCAGAACCAAGGTGCTTACTTAAAACCTCGCAGATGTTGGATTTAATAGGATCAGCAGAAGTCCTTTTGGCATCATTCACGAGATCTGAAAGAACCTTAAAGGCCACATCTATACCCTCCAAATTTTCCGCCGTTAGAGGAATTTGCTCTACCAAAAAAGATGAGTCATCCTTTGTCAAAGGAACCTCATGAGAAGAGGAAGTTTCAGGGAGAGAAGTGAGTGGAGAAATAATAGGGACATTGATAGCAGAGGGTGGTATAACATCGTTTGTAGGAGGACAGTTGTGAGGAACTTGGTCTATGAGGAGTTGAGGTATAGGAATATTATCTTGCTTTGACTTAGCAGTCAGGAGATGAAGGTGTGAATGAAGGAAATGGAACGTCGGGGGTAACAGGCTTAGAGCGGCGGAGCCTTTTGGGAGTTCTATCAACAACCTCGTCATCCTACGAATAACAAGTTAAATAAGAAACAGAGGCAAACAATGTATTGTTAATAAAAACAAATGTTTCTTAGATACCTTGTCACTGCTGTGACTTTCTTTTTGAAGCCATAGATTTTGCTCGCGAGGAGGACTTTGATGGCACAAGGGGCTCTTGTTGTGAAGTAGGTTTCAGTGGCGAGCCTGATGGCTTTTGTTGCATGAGGGATTCTTGTTGCGAAGTAGGTTTCGATGGCGAACCCAAAGAAAGAAGAGGGTCCTTCGGTAAACTTAGTTTCTGGATTGGTTCTTGCTAAACAGCAATGGAGTAAAAAACTATAAAGTTAAGCATACCAAAAGTATGATTTTAACAAGAAAAACTAATTTCAAAGTAATTAACCACAGATCAAACTAGATATGGCAAGATTAACAAACTGGATGCCATGAGAACAACAACTAGAGTAGCGAGAAGAAAGAGAAGAGGATGAAGAAGGAAAATAGCGAGGTAAACACTTGCAGAATGATTCACGTAACGATGAAGAAGAGGAACACTTCGCAGACGATGAAGAAGATGAAAGGGAAAAAAGAAATTTCTTCACAAGAAACACTTCTATAAATAGATGAGAAAAAGATATTACGACCGGATAACATTAAATGCATCGGTAAAAGAGGACACGTGTAAACGGTCACCATTAAATCCAGGGAATTTTAGTAGAATTCGAACATCGCACAACACATTTCCTAACAGGCGAGAAGAGCCTGCGAAATTGATAACTCATGAGGCAAGAGATGCCATTTCATATATACAGAGAAACTTCGGAACTTCGCAAAAGAATAGAGGCAAGTACGTACTTTTCAAGCACAAGTATTCTTCTGCTCGTTTCCTCATCAGCAAAAAAACCAAAGATTACTACAACAACGGATTTTTCCTTAAAGATCGCTCTTCAAGCAATATTCAAGGAAAAAGAGGCAAGATGTAGGATCATAATATCACAACATACAAGGCTGCGAGATGAATGAGCAGCCGGTATCGCGAGGGAGTGCAGAACTAAAATAAACGACGAAAGAATAACGACAAAGTAGACATAAAGAAAACGTGAGATCTGGCGAGGGTTAAGAAGTGTCGCGAGATTGAATAGTTGTACACTGGCGACACTTCGCGAGGCATTCCCGAAAATAAAGGGTAGCTTAGCTGTCATCCACTATGTATTAGCCTATATAAAGGGCCAAGTGAGTCTGTAAGAGGAGAGATCTTTTTGGAATTGTTGGGCAAGTCATTAGGAGGAGAGAAAGTTCAAGAGTGTTTTATTTGCTAAATGTAATCCTACTTTTCGTACAAAGAACTCATGAAATTAATCAATAAACATTCTCAATTATACAGCTTTAATGCAGCAGAAGGAGATCTTTTTGGAATTGTTGGGCGATCAACTGGAGAAAGTTCCAAAGTGGAGAACATTTATACATTGTAATCCTACTTTTCTGCCTTGAACTCATAAATTAATCATCAAACATTCTAGTCTCTGACTTTAAATGGACTAATTAATCAAAATATAGTGAGGGTGTAGTGTGGATTTCTGCTACTA
>JAJJWW010017329.1:0-124577 GCA_023531295.1 Papaver armeniacum
TTAATCATGCTTACTAGTTTCTTATTAGCTATAAACAAGATGTTTGTAAACATATTTAACACTTCCTACTGATAGACTATTCTTTATATGCTTTAGGATCACATATATCTTCATGTCAATAGATAGGAAGTTTAAGTACATACCTTAGTTTGTAGGAAAACAGTAGAACATGAAAGCTTGTAAACTTCAGCTGTTACTGCAATTAGATAAACTTCCACTTCTATCTTTTCTTGTTCTTGAATGATGGAATAAGTTTTCTTTTTAAACAAGATCTAGAGTAGAGTCCACCTCATGCTAAGTAGAACATGTGTCAATCAACCTACCATCATAAGTTGAAAAACAGATCCTACAATATAAGATATCAACCAATATGCCATTCCTTATCTTAAAAAAAGATAAACAATACATAGCATTACTCACTGATTAGTATTAATGCTAATCCAGATTAATTAAAACACAAAGCATGTTTTATTGCTAAACCAACACAAAGTCTAACATCTCCCACTTTGGTTAGCAATAAAACCTTTTGGTTTTTCATAAAATTATTTTAAAACTACACATGGATTAGCAAGTTGTAAAGCTGTACGACGTTGAAAACAATAATTTTAACCAATGAGTAAACTGTCATGTATAACCTTATCCTCAAGACCAACAATACTCTAGATTTCGACAATGAAGACCCACATACCATTTAAAAGATACATAGACCATTTCCATAATCAGAAAACTAGGAGGATTATCAATCTCGAGTTAATCTTTACTGGCATACTAAGGACATTAAGATTAGTATCCCAAAAGAAATCTCTTTATGCCTTATAGAACAGACTTTTTTATGATTTCAAAAGGGCTTGCCAATGTCTCATTCAAGAGACTACAGCATGCTTATGATCTCAAAAGAGATCTGCCAATGTCATCAGAAGACTCACCATACTGTTGATCTCAATAGAGATCTGCCAATGCATCACTTAAGACACTACAGCAATACAGAACAATAACAACAATTAAACAAGAGATGTTCATATGTAAACTGAAGTTGATTTGATTATATATGCAACCAAAAAAACATACATACTTCAGTTTTATAACTATAAGAGATTAACAACACCCATAGATGCAACATGCTCTTTAAACACTTTAGGGCTCAAACCTTTAGTCATAGGATCTCGCAAGCATGCGTTCAGATGGAACGTGAGAAAGAATAATTTCTCGATCCTTGATTTTGCGTTTAACCGAGAAATACTTAACATCTATGTGTCTCACTCTTCCTGTTCCTTGACTGTCTTTAGCAAAACTTATTACATCTTGGTTGTCGCAGTAAAACTTCATAGGTCTAGATATTAAATCTATAACTAGAAGGCCTCTCATAAAGTTTCTTAACCAAACAACTTGAGTAGTTGCCTCATAACAAGCAATATATTCTGCTTCCATAGTTGATTGAGCCTGAATTGATTGCTTCACACTTCTCCATGATATAGCACCATTAGCGAACATAAAAACATAGCCTGATATGGATTTTAGGCTATCCGAACCTAGGAAATCAGAATCAGAATAACACTCAACTTCCAATTCTTTTGATCTTTGGTAAACAAGCTGAAAATGCTTTGTTCGCTGCAAGTATCGGAACACTTTCTTTACTGCCTTCCAATGAGGTTCTCCTGGATTGTGCTGGTAGCGTCCTAACATACCAACCACAAAGCTTATATCTGGGCGAGTGCAAATCATGGCATACATTAAGCTACCAACTGTTGATGCATACCGTTTCGAATCTATACGGGTCCTCTCAAAATATGATTTTGGGCACTGCAGTTTGTTAATAACATCACCTTTAACAATAGGTGCTTCACTCGCTGCACAATTCTGCATTTCAAACCTCTTGAGAACTTTATTGATGTAAGTTTCTTGAGATAAACCTAACAAACCCCTGTTTCTGTCATGGTTTATCTTTATACCTAGAACATAAGAAGCTTCTCCTAAGTCTTTCATCTGAAAGTTAGTTGAGAGAAAATTCCTAGTATCATACAGCATGTGAAGATCATTAGTAGCAAGCAAGATATCATCAACATAGAGAATCAGAAAGATAAACTTGCTCCCACTAGTATTCAGGTAAATGCACCTATCTACCACATTTTCAACAAAACCAAATGAGGATATTACTTGATCAAACTTCATATACCATTTCCTAGAGGCTTGTTTCAGCCCATATATAGATTTCTTCAAGCAACAGAATTTTCCCTCTTGATCTTTAGATGCTAAACCTTCCGGTGGTACCATATAAATTTTCTTATCTAGATCACCATTCAAAAAAGTTATTTTCACATCCATTTGAAACAATTCCAGATAGAAATGAGCTACCATTGCCATAATAACTCTAACCGAATCTTTCTTGGAAACATGAGAAAAGTTTTCTTCATAATCAACACTTGTTTCTTGAGTATACCCCTTCGCAACAAGTCTCGCCTTGAATCTTTCGATACTCCCATCAGCATTATGTTTGATTTTGAAAATCCATTTACATCTAACTGTTGTTGCATCTTCTGGCAGATCCACCATATCCCATACTCCATTCTTGTCCATTGATTCTAATTCTTCATCTATGGCAGGAAGCCAAGAGAGCGAAATCTTTCCATTCACCGCTTGTGAATATGTTAATGGTTCTTCCAAATCATCAACAATGCCATCTGATTCTACCAGGAAAGTACTAAATTCGGGTTTTACGACGATTTTTCTTGGTCTAGCAGATCTGCGAAGAACTATTTCATCCTTTTTTGCAGCTTTAGATGATTCTGGAACATCAATAATGGATTCCTTTCGAACTGAAGTTTCAACATTTGCATGATAATGTTCTTCTTCATACACAACTTGTCGAGTTTCACTCCCACTGATTTCATCTTTCTCTAGAAACTTAGCATTATTAGTTTCTGCAATTTCGAAAGGTCTGGATGGACAATAAAACATGTATCCTTTTGATCTGTTTGGGTAACCAACAAAGAAACAACTTGTAGTGCGAGAATCAAGAGATTTTTCCGAAGGATTATATAGCCTAGCTTCCGCTGCGCATCCCCAAACATGAAAATGATTTACACTAGGCTTTATACCTGTCCACAGTTCATTAGGAGTCTTTGGTACTGCTTTAGTAGGAACACGATTCAGTATGTATGCTGCTATCCGTAAGGCTTCTCCCCAAAAAGGACTCAAATAGAGTATAATTGCATAACATGGTACGAACCATGTATTTGTAGGTTCTATTTCGCCGTTCTGCTACCCCATTTTGCCTCGGTGATCCAGAATTGGTGAATTGAGGCACAATTCCATGCTCTCGAAGAAAATCCAGTAATTTTCCATGAGATTCTCCAAAAGAGTCTGACTTTCCGTAGTATTCACCTCCCCTGTCACATCTGAGCACTTTGAGCTTCTTGTCAGTTTGATTTTCAACTTCTGCCTTGTAAGTTTTGAAAGCTTCAAGAGCATCAAACCTTTCCTTAATGAGATAGACATACCCGTAACGAGTATAATCGTCTATAAATATAATGAAGTATCGCTGCCCACCTCTAGCAGGAATAGAAAAGAGACCACATATGTCTGTATGTACGATTTCAAGTAAATATTGACTTCGTATTGATGTCTTCTTTCTAGTTTTCACAAGTTTTCCTTTAATACAAGCGATACAAGTGCTAAAAACTGAAAAATCCAGCTTTGGAAGAATATTTTCCCTTATAAGTCTTTCCATTTGTTCTTTAGATATATGCCCCAAACGTTGATGCCACAACATGGAAGAGTTATCTGAATTTAAGCTTCTTTTGGTGCCTTTAGAAGTATCAACATTCATACACACCGCTGAATTTACAGAACTGAGATCAACATTTAACTTGTAAAGATTATCCACATTCGGCCCAAAACCAACCAGCTGAGATTTATGATACATACTGAAACAACTACCACCGATAGAAAATGAAAAACCCTTAGAGTTAAGCCTACCAACTGATATTAAACATCTTCTTACAATAGGTACATAAAATACATCATAAAGATCCAAAATATTTCCAGAATCCAGCGTTATTTGCACATTCCCAATGGCTTTAACTTCCACTCCTTGAGCATTTGGCATATATAGACACCGCTCTTCTTTACTTAGTTTCCTCTGGCTTTAGAATACCTGCAAGGAATTAGCAACATGAATGGTTGCTGCGGTGTCTAACCACCAAGTATTCAAAGGAGTATCAACAAGATTAATCTCAAAACATATCATATGAAAATCGGTACCTTGTTGTTTCTTTTTCAGCCAATTCTTGTACTTAAAGCAATCCTTCTTCATGTGCCCTGCCTTCTTACAGAAATGACATTTAAAAGGAAACTTCTTGTTGTCCTTATTGGTTTCAGATTCATCTTTCGGAGTTTCCTTTTGCTGCGCTTGAGGTTTCTTACCCTTTCCTGATTTCTTGAAGGTTTTCTTGTTGGGACCAAGAGTAGTAAAATGTGCATATTCCTTTGTTTCACGTCGCTACCTTTCTTCTTCTTGTACACAACGAGCAATTAACTCATTTACATCCCATTTCCTGTCACTAGTATTGTAATTAACTTTAAAAGTCTCAAACTGTTTCGGAAGTGAATTAATCGCATGTTGTACAAGAAAATCATCTGTAAGATTCATATCCAGCCCCCGTAGGTTGTAAATCAGATCTTCCATTTGAAGTATATGATCGCAAATACTCCCTTCACCACTATACCGCATATAAGTCAACTGACCCATATGAGTACCAATCATATACTTTGCCGAACTCTGAAACTGTGACTGAATAACCTCTATTAGCTCTTTAGCCTTATCTTTCAATGGAATTCCACCTCTAATGGCATCTGGAATCGCACTACGGATAATCGTAATACTCATTTTGTTTGCCTTTTCCCAATTCTGGAAATCTAGTTTTTTATTTCTAGTGGAAGTGTCGACAAGCATGTCTAGTTTAGGTTCTCTAAGAGAAATATCATAATCCAAATAACCAAGAACTATATCGAGATGTGACTTCCATTTCAGGTAATTTGTACCACTAAGAGGCTCAATACAAGCCACAAGACCTTGAATTTGTGCAGGATTCATTGTTATAACTGAAAAGATGCATATACAAATGATATATATGTGTTTAAACATAAGAAATCATTATAATACTTCAAGTTTTTTACAACACCAACACATGAAACTTCATATAGCATAAATCAGAACTAACAATTGTTATTGAAACTTCATGATAACAATATTATGATCTCAGACTTGATACAATCACAACTTCACCTTTGGGTAAACTTGTAATATACCAAGTCTTAAACACAAAACAAGACTAATCAGCCTATGCATAGTATTCAACGGAACTTTTAAACCTTTGGGTCGAAAAGATCTATCATTTACTACGTATAAATAGAATATCTTGCTCCATTGACGGATGTTACAAGTATGATTAACCTTTGGGTATCGTCATACGAACAACATCTCGAAATGCAACTTTACATAGTCCTTTCATAACGAAAATATGTTGCTTTTATCGCCTCCTAAGTATCACTTTGGCGACACATAGAAACGATAAAAGTCACACCAAGATTACCACAAGGCTTCAAATAATTCTTTAGATCATCCTTGTAACATGACAACAACAAAACACACATACTACATGATTTGAATCTTAGGAACTTCATGTTTAAACTAATATGTGAATTGTTTTCATTTCATAATAGTCACAACAACTACTAAAACATGTTATGTAGAATATGTTATACCTAGGGCTCTGATACCAATGTTAGAAATCAGCTCCTTAATCATGCTTACTAATTTCTTATTAGCTATAAACAAGCTGTTTGTAAACATAGTTAACACTTCCTGCTGATATTCTTTATATGATTTAGGATCACATATTCTATATCTTCATGTCATTAGATAGGAAGTTTAAGTACATACCTTAGTTTGTAGGAAAACACTAGAACATGAAAGCTTGTAAACTTTAGCTGTTACTGCAATTAGATAAACTTCCACTTCTATTTTTCTTGTTCTTGAATGATGGAATAAGTTTTCTTTTTAAACAAGATCTAGAGTGGAGTCCACCTCATGCTAAGTAGAACATGTGTCAATCAACCTACCATCATAAGTTGAAAAACAATCCTACAATATAAGATATCAACCAATATGCCATTCCTTATCTTAAAAACAAGATAAACAATACATAGCATTACTCACTGATTAGTATTAATGCTAATCCAGATTAATTAAAACACAAAGCATGTTTTATTGCTAAACCAACACAAAGTCTAGCCATCTAAGGAAATTCCAGGATTTCCTGAGGATAATTTGTTTGGTAATGGTGGTGGTGGTGGCTATTTTATATTGAACCCATTACTTAAATCACCAGAGGACAGGACAAAGGCAGTTGGGGATGTGATCAAGTGCTTCGGTGAAGGAGTAATACCAGGTATACGAAATGAGGTACTTCTTATTATCGATTTGGTTTCAAGCAGTATCTCTGGTTTGTTATGCGTATTTCTTAGATAACTAATTCATTACTCGACCAGCACTCAGGTAGACATGAACGTATTTGGTTGATTTCCATTAAGTTAATGAAGATTTTGTCTTGAAATCAGATTGTTGTGTTACCGAACTGAGCAGTTTTACTGAGTTTAAAGATGTACTAGAATACTAGTTTAGACTTAAGAATGTCCATGTGCCCTTCAGCTTGCTAATGATGGTTTTTTCAATTATTTTTAGCTTTACCCTGTGACAACATCATATGGGGTGCCCGCATATTTTTCTTTGGAGCGTGCAGCTGCTCCGTTCTTTGGAATTAAGGTCTGCGATATCCTCCTCTCAAGTTTACGAGCTTGTTATCTAGTCCCACATTGTTTAGTTTTAAGGAGGTAGAAGGAAATGAGTTGTATAAGAAGCGAAGTTGTAGAGAGGAATATGCATACCTTTCTCGGCCTTTGGCTAAGATCAAGTGTAGTATCTTGTTTTTATCGGTTTAATATCCGATATGTGAGCAATCGGCTCACGAGATATTAAATTAATTTTTTCATGGGGAGTTCCCATCACAGTAGCTTGTCGCTAGGGTTCTCACGCGTCGCCCTTGCGTTGCACTAATGCAAAGGCTCAGCGCACCCCCACCAATTCTAATATTTAAATTTTGATTACTGCAAGTGCCTGGAGCAATGTGTTGCACTGCAAATGCCTGGCTCCTACCGCAAAGGCCATTTTGACTACTAAAGGCGTTGCACTACTACTGTGAAAATTCCTGGCGCAATCCCGTTTTTCAGCAATGTTTAGCGGTTTGATTTTAAAAGTCTTGCATAATACTTGGAGTTTTGTTTATAAAATCACTTCTGATCTGCCTTCACATCCAACTTGTGAAATCTATTAGTTTGTGTTCATCTGAAAACTTCAAGGTTTACCAAGATAAGCAATATTATGGAGGACTATATCTGTAATAAGCGAGTACTATACCTGTAATAGTAGTTGATGTATATTTTGGCAAGACAAGCCCCACAAAATTACAAAACTAGAATAGGCACTCATAAGTGGTGATCTAAGTTTGAACAATGCTTCTCTAGTCGACACAATTCAATGAGAAATTTTTTGATGGGGACGTTTTTTGAATGGGGCATGGGGGACCAATGATATGTTGACACATGTACTTGATATTAATGAATTTTTTTTCCAAAAATATAAAAAAAAGTGTATTTTTGGAGAGAAAAATTATTTTCTTAATTGATGTTGGTATTTTTAACTGATCAATTTTATACTACCTGTGACAATCTCATAATTCAGCTGTTCTGGTAGATATGATAAGCCAAAAACTTAAAGTTAACACACCCTCATTCAAAACTCAAGGATCACCGACAAGAAGAAAAAGTGTGAAAGAATCGAAGCTGCCAAAAATCGGCACCATAAAAACTGACAATTCATGTGTAAAGCTTGTGAGAGACCTCTGGTTGAACGAGTCGAAGAACAAGAATTTTTTATTCTCTCCGTTCTCAATCGACTGCGCACTATGGTTACTAGCTTCAGGAGCAACTGCCGAAACTTTAAAAGAGAAATTAGGCTTTCTCAACCGTGAAAGCCTCGAACATCTACATTCATATAGTTCTCCACTCATTGAATCTTTTAGCCGAGCAATACCTGGATTCTCTTTCGTTAGCGGTGTTTGGGTCGACAAATCTTCTCCTATTAAACCTTCGTTTAAAAAAGTTGCAGAAGGAGTTTTTAAAGCAAAAGCCAAGACCGTGGATTTCGAAAATAAGGTATCTTTGAGTTTGAGTACTGTTTTCTCCGGTTTGTATTTCCCTGTGTTCAACTGTTTTGATATGTTTATTGTAATTCATTCAGAGTAAAAAGGTGCTGAAGAGGGTGAACAAATGGGTAAAAAAAGAAACCAGTTCTCCCTAATGGAGCCGTTGATGATGAAACAAAGGTTATACTGGCTAATGCGCTCTATTTCAAAAGATGTTGGAGGAGGCACAATCAGTTCACGCCATCTCTTACAGAGAAGTCCGAGTTCTATCTACTTGGTGGCAAGAAATCAGTAAGAATTCCCTTCATGTCTACTAGTAACAGTGTTTATCAACGTATTAGTTGTTACGTGATGCGTGTCGTAGGTGCAATCAAATTAATATCTTATTTCCACTCAATTAAAAATAATATAATGGAAGTCAAGTTCGTTCCCACGAGGAGCAAGAGATTCTAGTTGTAAAAATTGTCACAAAAAGGGGGGTGTAAAAAGCAAAAGAAAATAAACAAAGCAATTAAAAGATAAAGTTGAAAGCAACAAGAGAGACAAGATCAAGGAATCCTTCTTCGTTGCAAAACAATGATTCAAAGTTATGTTCTTTTCTACTTGTTATAAGTCACAGATTATCACCAACCGTAGGATAGCAGGTCCGCTTAGCTAGCCCCAAAATCCCTTATTTCACTGAGTAACAAGTCCGCTTAGTTATCGTATTCTATTCAAAAGAACCACCTTGAGGTTCGCTTACAAGATGTAATTCCTCGAATGCATTAAGATCTATGAATTTAGGTTTAGTACTAGTAGTTAAACTCGGTTCGCTTGGTCCACTTTCTAGCGTTGTTTTTACACACAATCGCTCCACGGAATCCCTCCGCAAGGTCTCGTGTTTTCTACTTGTGTAAAGTGTCGAGAACGATTACTTATTCCCTAACTTATACTAGAATTAGGTTGAATTAACAAATCAATTTAGCGTGCACTCTAAACAATCTATCAATCATGAATGAATGAATAAACATTCCTATTAGTAAAAACAAACGATAACCATGTGAAAAACTTCA
The DNA here is from genome assembly GCA_023531295.1 of Papaver armeniacum. Taxonomy (NCBI): domain Eukaryota; kingdom Viridiplantae; phylum Streptophyta; class Magnoliopsida; order Ranunculales; family Papaveraceae; genus Papaver; species Papaver armeniacum. The sequence continues at coordinate 9,314 of JAJJWW010017329.1, forward strand.
AGATAGAATTGAAACAAAACTCAAATCATGTATTAAGAACTAGGAATTCATCCTCAATCAATAATAAAATTAGCTACTCATGTTAAGGAGTTCACACAAAGAATAAAGAAAAGAGAATGTTGTGTGTGTAGAGATATGTGTAAGATGTAGAGAACTTCTCTATTTATAAGTGGTCAAACCCGTTCTCTAAAGGGTCAACGGTCAAGGCAGAAGGGGAGTCACCCACCGAGTCAACATCTTACTCGGCCGATGGTCTAATCTTGGTGATAAGCGGGGTGAGTTGGATCGGCCGGATCGGTCATCGACGGGTTGACTCACCGGCAGAAACCTCGACTGAGTCTCGGTTCAAATCAATTTACAGACTTCCCGGCCAATTTCAGGCCTTTACTTCTTCCGTTCGGTGATGATTCCTAACATTCATCTACACGGTTCAAACACCACATCGCAATTCATTCACACTCCCACCTTCCCGTGCCACCTTCACTCAATCAATATGTAACGCAGTTGAAGCATCTACTGAATCAACAACAAATTCATGAATACAAACCCATCATTATTCTCGATCTCGGACCATCAACAAGCAGATAAGGTCTCTGCTTCATCTTTAGATCGAAACCCATCAATTCATTAACAACACTGTAAACTAACTCTGTGTCTTCAAATCGCCACCATACCCATCTCACAGCACCACCAGAACCCATTCTCGATCCGATTCATCTCTTCTTCACTCCCTGATTTCTTCTCAATCTCTTGGTTCGATTCAAACCACCGCTTCTCATAACATCAATCTCTCCCCGTAATTCACCGATCTATGAATCACAAAGAAACCCAATTCTTCCTCTCTGTCGAGCCAATCGATACCACCATTAATCGGAGCAATCATTTGTCTCGAAACCCTAGTTCCACCTTCTAATCTCGGACTCATTGTTTCATCTCTCGGTTTCAACAGCAGCAGCCGCAGCTTTTAGCTCTCGATTTGGTCTCCTTTTCTCTCGATCAATCGAACCCTAATCGATCTCTCAGTTCTCCTCTGATTCATCTTCTCCCTGAGCTTCAGCTGTGCCTCCATCATTTTCAAGAGCTTACGAACAAATGAGAGATAAACTCTCTCGATGTTAGGGTTAGATGAGGGTAGGTTATTCAGTGTCTGGTCACAATGATAAGGGCTATCCTGATGGCAGCCCCTTAACCTCATCCGGACTGCGTTTAGTATTCCTCCAAAAGTTACCTCTTAACTCTGACTGGGCTCAGAGATAGTGCTCGCCCCTGAAATGACAATTTTGCCCTTTTTTCTCAAATTGAGTAATTTCTTCTTCTTTTCGTTCGTGCGACTCCATGGTAGCTATAAAACTTAAAACAAGCGTAAAATACATAATTTAGAAAAATAGCAAAGAAAGCATAAACAATAGATAGTAAATAGGATGTATTCTACACCCTATCATTACGATAGCTTCAAAGTACTTGAACTCCCATACCAATTAGGAACACAAGAAAATGCTCCATATTTTTCTATGTATATAATTTTACCCGAGCAACGAGATGGGCTTGGTGAACTTATAGAAAAGATGAGTTCGGATTCAACTGGTTTTCTGGATCGATATATCTCGGACGATTATCCATATGTTCCAACTAGACAATTCAAGATTCCAAAGTTCGCCATCGTTTTTGATTTTGAGTATCACGAGTGCTCAAGGAGTTTGGAATAGTTTTCCCTTTGATGAATCCAAGGGAAAGTGGATCGAGATGGTGCATATTCGTAACCCTAGTGATGTACACAAGCTTCATGTTTCGAAGGTTTATCATAAGTGTTTTGTTGAAGTTAATGAAGAAGGAACTAAAGTGCCGTTCTACGGTTGTTTATGGATCTGTGATAAAGATAGCTTAAAAAGTCCTCCTCCTCGTGTTAATTTTATTGCGGATCATCCTTTCATGTTCTTAATCGGAGAGGAAAGAAGTGAAGTGGTGTTGTTCATTGGACATGTCCTCGATCCTTCGCTAAAGTCGTGAAGGCTTTGTGCATGGCCATAGTATAATGCGATAATATTTTTTTGATTGTTCTTGACTTCAAGATATATTTTAGATGCTAGATTTTAAAATTGCACGTTAAGTTCTAGGCTTAGCATAGAAACTTAAATGTTTCTCTAATCGAAGTTACTAATGTTCTATGCTTGATATTACATCAAGATAAACTCTTGGTGCCATTCTTGCTACTACAATAAATGGAAAAATAGGAAAGCCTCGATTTAAGCAAAAACAAGAAACAAATATTTAGTCCCATATCACTCAAAAATGAGTTGAGGTGTGAGTAAGAGACCTATAAAGTGACCCCGATGAGCAGCTTCAAAGACTATCTTTTGCGCTTGGGGCAATGATGACTAATAGGGTAATAACCGAGGCACGTCAATTATCTGGTTGAAAACTATTTCCAAACCCCTCCTCGGCCTTAGGTCTCCTAGGGCCGTCGAGAATTTTTGGAAGGCTCCCTCTAATCCAGGGTAAAGCCCTACAATCACTAATTCAAAACTTTTTTTGGCAATGATGCTTCGTTCTAACTTGCAGCCTTTGTATAGACATATGATGTGCGCAGAGCCAATCATGTGTGTATCTTGGCCTGGTGCGAACATAATCACGGGGCCTTTTTATGGTAAAAATTTTGGGCACAAAAAAATTGTTGACTTCACTTATCCCTCAGTAGATGATTTTGAATTCTTCTAGCTTTGAGTTAGTTAACCAATATCTTTGTACCGGAAAGACATGAAGTTGTTAGCAAAAGAAAAAAAAATACAAACTGAACATTTAAGAAAATTAGTATCAAATTTGAGTATAACATACATATATACCATAGCTTTCTTCCACAATCCAAATCCAAACCCACACACATACATATATCAAATTTGTTTGGGTACGCCAAACCAATTATAATTATTAAAAGATTTACCAAGTACCAAACTAGACAACAAAATCTCTTACATTTTCATTAAAAATAAAAATGAAAAGAACAAAAGATAATATGTTTTGTTTGAGAAAAGATAGGGAATTGTTAAGAGACTGATCAGAGGAAGACATAAGAAAAAAAAAGAAGACGTGACCTAGTTTACAGTTTACACAAGTGAGACTTAACTAAGTTATAACTGGGCTTAATTTTTTTGCTTCAAAAAAAGGCCTTGGCCTGAGATGGGCCATGTGCGTCGCACCTCTTGCACCCCCTCAGGCCCGGCTCTGGCTATGCGGCTAAGCTTTTTTAGAGCTTCAGAAGGAAGTAGCAAAACCTTTCCTATATAAATCAAGATGATGAAATTCAAGCACCTAAAATTGAAGCTGCCAAAAGCACCGTTTGATTTGCCATTCAGTGGCCAAGACCCAAATTATGGGCCTCAATTCAGAAATTTGAGTAACAATTGGCATTTTACCCTACTTAAGCGAGGGTAACTAAACAATGCTTTAGGTTTCATCCAGAAGAACCGTTTGAATGAAATCTAGAACCCCCGTAATGATTCGGGGATATCAAAACACTCTTGTACATTATTATTATTGAAGAAATAACAGCAACAAAACTGTGGTCAACGCAAACAAAACAAAACTATGGCCATTAATACTATTTCCACCTTAATTTAACCGGCACGTATTATGTACTCACAGTTAGAACAATTATGCCGTTATCTGCAACCATTCAAATAAAAAAATAATTCTTTTCTATATAAACTTTCAGCAAATTGGCTTTCAGAGCATCCCCACCCCAACTACTTTGAAAGACAAACAAAGCAATATCTTTAAAGCTTAGACAATCTTAAATCCTAACTATGGCTTCCTCATCAACCCGTTTTCAGTTTATGTTTATGGCCTTATTCATCATTTTGGATACTGGGTTTCTCATGCTATGTCAAGTAGAGTAGTACTACTCCATGAGCCAACCATGGTTGATAGACACCAACAATGGATGACTCGATATGCGAAAGTCTATAAGAACCAAGTCGAAAAGGAGAAACGCTTTAATATATTCAAGGCCAATGTTGAATTCATCGAGTCCGGAATGTTGGAAGCAAACCATACAGATTAAGTGTCAATGAGTTTTCGAGATCAAACCATTGAAGAATTTAAATCTTCTCGAAATGGATACAAGAGGTCATGGAGAAGAAGTCCACAAGAATCTACAACGTTCAAGTACGAAAATGTTATCATAGTACCATCCACCATGGATTGGAGAAACAAGGGAGTCATTACACCGCTTAAGGACCAAGGGCGGTGTGATTACCCAAATGGCATATAACCAATGTGCACATCATGTGTATTTTATTCTACTATTCCGCAAAAGAACAAAATTGGCTTCAATTCCTATAAGAGCAACTGATATAGTTGTGCTCAATATATAGAGGTCCCCTTATCTTATGTTAGTCTTTCTTTAGCATAAAGTCTGTAACTGTTTAATAGTTGTGACATCATGTCTGTGTAAGTCTTGTCTGTATAAAAGGAGTCTGTAATACCTCAGTTTGGATTATAGCAGAACATTATTCAATATATTTCATTTCTTGTTTTTAGATCTGATTATCTTAGATGGTATCAGACTAGGTTTAAGTTAAATTTCTTCCACCATTACAAACCACAAAACCTATCTTCATTACTGTATAATTTCAACTTTGATTTCATAATCAAAGTACTGCAAATCTTCAGTTTTTCTTCGTAGAATTACATCCTATTTCATCTACTTAGATCAACATTCATCTTGATTCTTTCAAGATTTGATTTCTTGATTAGTTTCATCATCATCTTTATGATATGTGAGTTTCTTGATAATAATATGCCTTCAAAAGCTTCAACTCGTTCATCGACTTCCGCTGCTCAGTTACAGGATGATTCAGATGATGGATCAGCTCAAGATCGCTATAGTTTTCGTCTTCCTTTTACAAATATTGCAAACTTCATCTCCTTAAAGTTAGATCACACAAATTATCTTTTATGGAAGGATCAGTTCGAGTCAGTTTAGATTTCTGTCGATCTATTCGAATATGTTGATGGTACAATTGAAGAACCACCTCGATTTACAACGATTGATGGTGCTCAAGTTCAGAATCCATCTTGGCTTTATTGGAGAAAGGTGGATCGTTTTGTTTCAAGGTGTTTTAAATCTACATTCACTCAATCGGTCTTAGGTGATATTCTAGGTCTCTGTACTGCTCATGAAATTTGGAGTTTTCTTGAAACTTCCTTTACCACTCAATTTGCTTCAAGACGCTCTATGTTACGTAATAAACATTAATCAATTAGGAGAGGTAATCGATCTGTAGAGGAATATTTGCAACAGATTAAGACTATTACTGATAATCTTGCAGCTATTAATGAAAGAGTTAGTAACTCTGATATTATAATGCATATTCTAAATGGATTAGGCCGCGATTACAATAATTTTGTTATTTCTGATCAAAATCGCGAAGTTCCATTTACTTTTGCTGAGATCAAAGCTCGATTAATCAATCACCAACAGTGGCTTAAAGATCAAGATTCAGATATGACCACTATGTTTGATAATCAGAATTCTTCAGCTTTGTATAGTAAGAATACATCTTCAGGTGGTGGAAATGGAAAGAAGAATAATACTCAGAATAACAATCATAATAAGAACAAGAGTAATTTCAAGAATAGTGTTTACTCTTCTGGTTCTGGATCTGGTAGTGGTAATTCTTTTGGTGGAAATTCAGTTGGTAGTTAGAGTAGTTCTCGTAGGAATTTGGTCATAGTTCGGCAATTCAAGAAACAACTCTGGTTCTTTTGATTGGTCTACAGTTGAGTGTCAAATATGTAGAAGAACAGGGAGTGCTAGCCACTTGTTGATGGTGGATTTTCATTTAAGGTTAAAATTGTAAAAACCGAGGAAAATAATGCTACACGACATCTTGTAAAAGATAAAGCCATTAATAAGTGTTGGATACTCCCTCACTTAATTCACCAAGAATGGAGCATGTGGCAACAATCCCATTCTATGAATACACGAAATTCATCCAGGTTGGAGCATGTAGCAACAATCCCATATACCCTGTGAATTTCTAGCATTATTAATTAATGCTAATCGGCCTTGTATTTCGTACTCATTATCGGTGCGGCATGACGATCGAGTGTTACTCTTCTGAGCAACACGAACCTCCAAGCATTATAATGAAACCATGTACGAAATACCCGCACAGGCCGACTCTCGGTGTGTTATACTAGCCCGATTGAGCCCTCTCGGTGTGTTATACTAGCCCGATTGAGCATCCAGACTGACCAGTATCGGTCCGGATATGATTGCGATCATCCAACTCCACAAGTATGATTGGATGACCCGGAGATCAATTCCATCACCCCAAGCAGGTATGGAATACCCACCGCCGACCCGCATGGTCGGCCATTGGCCTAGCTTGCCAAAAGACGTTCATACCAAGCAAAGTATGGACGGAAAACCCTAAATTAGGGTTTGCGGCATATTACATGTGTCGCAAACAGTCTCAACCATCCATCTTCGCAGGTATAGATGGAGGGTGTAGATGTAAACTCAAAGGGCCCAGAGCATGTCAACACAATCACCGAGGGTCCGCCACACACTTGACCAATCGGTCAAGACCAACCATGCTTGGTCGTAACAAATTCGTGCGCCCAAACAAGGGGTGACGCACGGCTTTAAAATCCCGAATTAGGTTTTGAGCATCACGAGCGTCCATCTTCTCCGGCACGAATGGAGGGTCCAAGATTAGATAAAGCGAGTCCGGTCATACCAAAGATGACCACCGTGGACCCATCTACTCCCTCACCCGATCGGCCAAGGCATATCATGCCTGGTTAATCCAAAACGCACGCCCAAACTAGCGTGGTCACACCTCCCAAACCACAACCGATCTCGACCGCTCAACTTCGCCGGACGATTTGGATGGCTCGGATCACGTTTTTATGGGATATTCGAGTATAGGCGTGAACATCAGCCTACCACCTTCACACCAGGCCAATCGGCCAAGACCGACCAAGATTGGTCGTCCTGGAACGTGTGCTCGAAGTGGGCGTGACGTGCGGCTCTTGCGGCACCGGTTTCTGTCACAAATCGATCTCGACCACTCAACTTCACCGGATGAATTGAGTGATCCAGATCATACTTTCGTGAGGTAATGGGGTATAGGCGCCTACACCATCATGCCGTCTACACGCATGTATGGTCGTCTTGGCCAAAGTTGTATCCCATGCTTGGTTTCGACCAAGTCAAGAGTGATGCCTACGCACCTCTTCAAAACCCTAATTTCATTAACGATCGCAGATGAGTGTCTCAAAGATCATCTCATCCGTCCAACTTCACCTGACTTGGTTATACAACCTCGGTCGGGAGTTAGTTGGTCGGTGAGGCGTCATTACCCATCACTTTACCACACCATGATGCGCATCATAAAATACACACGATACTTCACAAGTATCAACTTCCCGAATAACGCAATTATTCAAATTAGCATTACATGATACCTATCGTGGATCCACGATCCACGGGTTCCGGACATCAATCATGTCACAAATTGGGGGATACATATGGGGTATTGGTCGGCGGTTTAAAGCGTGCGGCGTGCAACGCGCCATCACAAGAACGTGTTAGGAAGTCATGGACGGTTCGAGATGAACGGGAGAAGTGGGCAAGACGGTCGTGTGGAACCGACGCACAACTCCACTACTCCATCACTCCACTTCCTCCACTTCCCACGAGAGACGTGAATAAGGCTCAATGACTTGTATAAATAGGTTCGCCGCCCAATTTCAAAAACATAAGTCGAGACGAGACAGAAAACAAGTGTTAATACAAAACGTATTCCAACACCCGAGCCCGCTTGCATTAATCGTAAGCTCGCCATCTTTCATGTTACAAGTCATTCATAGCCAACACCTTCACAATCTCAACACCTTCTTCGCTTCCTCCCTAAGATCAACCCCATCTCCTTCACTTTGTGACCGAAACAAGTCCTGAACGGCCATTTCTTGGTTTAGGCCGGACTTGCTTGATTGACTTCCAGAATCTACAAGCACTCATCACTGAAGTGCATTTGTTTGGGTTTAGATTCATTCCTCATCCACACACCCCAAATTACCAAATTCAACAGAGTAGTTTTCACCCATAAACAATTGGCGACCACGTCGGAGGTTGATCTCTCGGTTGCACAAAATAGAATTCTCAATTTTTCTGGTTTCCATCTCGCAATGTATCCGGAAACCACGGTGTGGTTCGGATATCATGGGAAATGTAGCTAGAATCTTTGGAGGATGTCTTGGCAAATCAAGCCAGATACCGTAAGACATAGCGAGACATTTCGCCTTTTGAATGATATAGCAAAGACAATTACAAGAAGGGTCGTGAGTGCATCTACTCAACAAGACAAGAAATGATGAATCCTTAGTCAAAGCTTCACACCTTTACCCGTGGAGAGACGAAAAGAGCGTAACCGCAGGAGACTCGGGAAAGAGAACAACATGGTCCACCAACAATGAAGAACCGATGCAAATCCACGGAGGAAAGGACTTGTACGGAGTACTACAACGCCTACCAGAGATAAAGAAAGGGAGCCTGCAGCCTATGGAGCCCTGTTAGAAGATTTATATCTCAAAACTCTTGTTGAAGCCCTAAGACTGTCCAATCCGCATCGGCCTTTCATCCAAGCGAAGAAATGCTTGAGGAAGGAGAGATCGATCAAAGAAATACGTGAATACGAAGGATGGGAGCGTTCAATTCGATCACTCAACGGTGATATTGCGACACCTTCCACATCCCTTTACCCAGAAAGCGATCCGCGGATATGATAGCACCCGCAAATCTACCAACTTCATCTCCGAACGTGCTCCACATCAAAGACACGAGAGACATCACAACGCCCACTAACGCAGAAAAGATGAACTCGAAGTACCTACGCTTCCGTTCCCGATGGAAAAGATTTTGGAGTTCTTTGGAGATGTGGGTACGAAATAGAGAGGTGGAACTACCTCCTGTATGGCATCCACCAACCGATCAAGAAATAATGGACCCGAGGTACTGTCATTTCCATCGGTTCCTTCACCACCCTACCAGTGAGTGCGACGCTTTGAAGCGCATTGTTCGGGAGAAACTTGGTTCAGAGGGATAGCTCTCATTCTCTAAAAAATTAATGCGGACGACTTCCTTGGAGAGGCTACTTCGGTTTGATACAAATGAGGCTTCAAAGACAAGTAAGTTCTATTCAGCAATTTTACAAGAAAGATAGTTTTGGAATTCACTGGGGACTTAGCATCCCCACATGGAGAAAGAGACTCAGTGATCAAACGCATGTTTGCTTCCCTTCATACCTCCCTTTTACACGACATTTGCAATTTCATATGACATGTGCAATCATTCATAACCAAGATGCAAATTCTATTTAAAATAACCTCTTTCAGGAAAGTTATTCACAAAACTATCTCAAAATAAACCAATTCAATTACCTATTAATTCAAAACCAGAAGTCAAGTTATCCTCACTATCACTCAAAAAAAGAAAAAGAAAAGACAAGTATATGGCACGAATCCTTCAAGGAAAGTCCTTCAGAAGCAACTCGTCCTTCTGGGCAAGAGCGACTTTCATCCTTTGAAATACAGCTTGCTTCAGCTTCAACTCCTCAGACAACTTTTCAACCTCTTCATCCTGGCGAGTGACACATTCTGCAGAAGGGGCTTCACCTTGTAATTTATGGAGCTCCTGAATCTCGGAGAACCTTTTGAGGAACCAAGGAGCATTGAAGTCGTACTGCACAAACACATCTCGATGGCACTTCCAGTCTTCAATCATCTCCTCAGAAACTGTTCGACCAGTCGCGACGCTCATCCCATGGATAGAAATAAAGCCTCCTGAACGCGGTTGACCAATGCAAGACGACTTTTGAGCTTCGTAGTGGTAGCAATGTGACCGTGTTTCTCCCATATTGCCGTGTACAACTCCTTGAACCGAACCGGCACACTGAATCCTCCAACCAACACATGACCTGGATAAGGAACAATGAATGGAGGATCAAACAAAACTCGTTTGTGCTACCAATACTTCTGATCACAGGAACCTTGTCACATAGGAGACCTTTAAGGAGTCACCACGACGATGCTTTATTGGCGAAACCGCTTTAACGTTCTTCAAGGGACAAACTTCAACTATAATGAGATGTTGCCTCTCTTATATTCCTTCCGATATCTATTTAACTCGGGTGCTAATTTCCATCACGACCCCGTCAACAAGATCACTCAGGGAGGCGGCTTGTCCAACCAAGCTTGCATCATCTCTGTCATGGTCGGAAAAAGGAGCGGTTTCTCCAGACTTCCCAAAGATGAAGGTCGCACTTGCATCATCTCCGTCATGGTCGGAAAAAGGAGCGGTTTCTCCAGACGTCTCAAGATGAAGATCAAGTGCCGCCGAGACTTTTCAAAGATGAAGGTCAAGATCGCCAGACTTCTCAAAGATGAAGATTAGTACCGCCGGACTTCTCAAAGATGAAGGCCAACATTACCACCTTCTCATTCGAATGCGCGCCAACCTTGTGAAGACATTCTCTTTCGAAATCCCCCGATTTCAAGCAAGAATCACTCTTAGAAAGATTCACTGGAGAAATAAAGGAACCAACGGGAAGAGATTTAAATACCCGCATATTGGAGGAATTGAGGATCATAGGACCACATGCCCGCCTCTTGGATCTCTCTCCTACTTGGGGACTGCAATCCTCAGCTCTGGTCCGTTTGGCTGGAAGTGGCTTCAACCGGAAATGCTTTTTCAAAATGTCAAAAGATGGTTCACCACGGGAACCTGTCACAACACTCTCCGAGAATTCCTGGAAGATCAACAGTTGCCTCCTCCAAAATTCCTTGTACTTATCGGTTACCACCGGGTTTCTCCCAATAGGCTGGGAAGGGAAGGCTCACCCGTTCTAAAACACGTCGCATTAAGGATATTTGGGAGGAATTCTTTCGGAACCCCGGTGGACGGATAAATGGGACACCCTTATCAAACCCCATTTGACGAGCCGCCTCGTCAATATTATACTGAGTCACAAAGAATTCTTCGTTGAATAAAGACGGACATATTCTTCGTTGAAGGTAATCAAACTCGCAACGTCTTTCTTAATTTCAAGAGCAGCAGATGCCATGACCGCATTGAGGATTTGCGCTTTGTTCAAATTATCTTTAATGTCCTTATTACTCAACATGCGCCTCATCCATCCTTCATAAGAACCCAGTGGAGTATGGCAAATCTTGAAGTCAATAGGGGAAGGCGGATATTCGTTTCTCCGGAGACAAAATCTCATCACAAGTGCTGAAGAAGAAAATGGATCAGCATCCATATTTTCTAAATCGGAAAGCAGGACTATATTATGAGAAGGATGTCTTCTAATGTTTGAAAAAGGCGAGGTGAACAACTCATCATCGATGTTCGGCATATCTTTGAAGCTACCAACACTTCCTGGCTTGGCACCAGCATTATCTCCGGAAGACATCTCAACAGGAATTCTTTTCTTCATTCCACAATGAAATAAAAGACAAGAGTTAGAACTTGTATGAAAAACGCATGAAGCGTGTAGTCACGCACGACAAGACACGTTGAAATGCACAAGAGCTGGGATTAGGCCCAAATACTAGTATTACTCAAATTTCAGTCTGGTATTGGTTTCAAGTCCGGCACAAGTTTCAGTCTGGTATTGGTTTCAAGTCCGGTACAAGTTTCAGTCTGGTATTGGTTTCAAGTCCGTACAAGTTTCGATCGGTATTGGTTTCAAGTCCAGACAAGTTTCATCTGGTATTGATTTCAAGTTCAGTATAAATTTCAAGTTCGGTGTTACTCAAGTTTCAAGCCCGGCACAAGACTAATACAAAGTCGACTTTCAATCAAGCATACACGGCCCGCGTTCATCCGCACACATCATAACACGATTTTTCTTTATTTATGGGAATCGTGTCTATGAGATTCAAGTCAAGGTTTTCTTTTCAAGATACAACCTAAAAGCTAGGTTTTGCATGCAATGGTGGAAAGAAGAAAAAAACAACATGATCATGGATTCATGGGTTGCTTTACTAAGCAATTCTAGAAAATATTGGCGTATCAACCACGGTGGAAAAAACTAAGCATATGCACATCTTACAAAAGGTGTTTACCTAGCAAACTAGGTTTTACCTTTATAAAAAAAAAAAAAAAAGGGGAGCTAAACTTACCTTGGACGGCAGCAACTCCGGCCTTTGGCGGCAATTAAAGCAGAAGCAACAACTGGCGTTGGCGGGAGCGATAGCGACAAGGTCGTGGACGAGAGCAAGCCAAACAAAAAAAATCGTGAGGAAAAGAAAGGGGTTTGGTCTCTTTTATAAACAAAAAATTAGAAGAATCCCAATAGAACAAGGATTCCTCTTTTATTTGGTTTCCTCTTTTGATTATAAAACCGAAAGAAGGAAACCGATCCCACCAAAGGATTCCATACAAGCGCAACGGCATGGACAAGTAGCGGTCGGTCAATACTCTTAAGGTAAACTTTCTTTATCTTGTCTTCCACACATATGTATGTCACCATCTCATGCCTACCCCACAATAGTGTAACCATTATGTGCTAGGCAGGGGACTTAATGTTGATGGTGGATTTTCATTTAAGGTTAAAATTGTAAAAACCAGAAAATAATGTGCTGACATCTTGTAAAAGATAAAGCCATTAATAAGTGTTGGATACTTCCTCACTTAATTCACCAAGAATGGAGCATGTGGCAACAATCTCATTCTATGAATACACGAAATTCATCCAGTTGGAGCATGTAGCAACAATCCCATATACCATGTGAATTTCTAGCATTATTAATTAATGCGTTAATCACCTTGTATTTCGTACTCATTATCGGTGCGGCATGACGACCGAGTGTTACTCTTACGAGCAACACGAACCTCCAAGCATTATAATGAAACCATGTACGAAATACCCGATGTGCCGACTCTCGGTGTGTTATACTAGCCCGATTGAACCCCTCTGGTGTGTTATACTAGCCCGATTGAGCATCCGGATCGACCGTATCAGTCAGGATATGATCGAAGTCATCCAACTCCACAAGCATGATTGGATGACCCAGATCAATTCCATCACCCCAAGCAGGTATGGAATACCCACTGCCGACCCCGCATGGTCGGCCATTGGCCTAGCTTGCCAAAAGACGTTCATACCAAGCAAGATGGACGAGGAAAACCCTAAATTAGGGTTTGCGGCATATTACATGTGTCGCACAACAGTCTCAACCATCCATCTTCGCAGGTATAGATGGAGGGTGTAGATGTAAACTCAAAGGGCCCCGAAAGCATGTCAACACAATCACCGAAGGGTCGCCTACACACTTGACCAATCGGTCAAGACCAACCATGCTTGGTCGTAACAAATTCGTGCGCCCAAACAAGGGGTGATGCACGGCTTTAAAATCCAGAATTAGGGTTTCGAGCATCACGAGCGTACATCTTTTCGGCACGAATGGAGGGTCCAAGATTAGATTAAGCAGTCCCGGTCATACCAAAGATGACCACCGTGGACCCATCTACTCCCTCACCCGATCGGCCAAGGCATATCATGCCTGGTTAATCCAAAACGCACGCCCAAACTAGCGTGGTCACACCTCCAAAACCACAACCGATCTCGACCGCTCAACTTCGCCGGACGATTTGGATGGCTCGGATCACGTTTTTATGGGATATTCGGTATATGCGTGAACACCAGCCAACCACCTTCACACCAGGCCAATTGGCCAAGACCGACCAAGATTGGTCGTCCCGGAACGTGTGCCTGAAGTGGGCGTGACGTGCGGCCTTTGCGGCACCGGTTTCTGTCGCAAATCGATCTCGACCACTCAACTTCACAGGATGAATTGAGTGACCCGGATCATACTTTCGTGAGGTAATGGGGTATAGGCGCCTACACCATCATGCCGTCTACACGCATGTATGGTCGGCCCGGCCAAAGTTGTATCACATGCTTGGTTTCGACCAAGTCAAGAGTGATGCCTACGCACCTCTTCAAAACCCTAATTTCATTAACGGCCGCAGATGAGTGTCTCAAAGATCATCTCATCCGTCCAACTTCACCCGCTTTGGTTATACAACCCGGGTCGAGTTAGTTGGTCGTTGAGGCGTCATTATCCATCACTTTACCACACCATGATGCGCACTGCATAAATACACACGATACTTCACAAGTATCAACTTCCGAATAACGTAATTATTCAAATTAGCATTACATGCTACCTATCGTGGATCCACGATCCACACGTTCCGGACATCAATCATGTCACAAACTGGGGGATACATATGGGGTATTGGTCTCAGCGGTTTACAAGCGTGCGGCGTGCAACGCGCCATCACAAGAACGTGTTACGAAGTCATGGACGGTTAGAGATGAACAGTGAAGTGGGCAAGACTGGTCGTGTGGCACCGACGCACAACTCCACTACTCCATCACTCCACATCCTCCACTTCCTACGAGAGACGTGAATAAGGCTCAATAACTTGTATAAATAGGTTCTCCGCCCTATTTCAAAAACACAAGTCGAGACGAGACAAAACAAGTGTTAATACAAAACGTATTCCAACACCCGAGAGCCTGCTTGCATCAATCGTAAGCCTGCTCATCTTTCTCGTTACAAGTCATTCATAGCCAACACCTTCACAATCTCAACACCTTCTTCGCTTCCCTCCCTAAGATCAACCCCATCTCCTTCACTTTGTGACCGAAACAAGTCTGGAACGGCCATTTCTTGGTTTAGGCCGGACTTGCACGTATTGACTTCGAATCTACAAGAACTCACTGCGAAGTGCATTTGTTTAGGGTTTAGATTCATTCCTCATCCACACACCCCAAATTACCAAATTCAACAGGAGTAGTTTTCACCCATAAACACCACTGTTATTACAGGTATCAACCAGATAGGAATTCAATTAGCTCAGTGCAAAGAGCCTTTGCAGGTATTCAGTTATCTCCTACTTCTGAAGTCGAACCTGCACCATTACCAACTGCAACTCAGTGGATTCCAGACTCAGGCGCCACTAACCATATGACAAATGATGCTTCATTATTATCCAATACTACTCCTAACAATGGTACTTCCAATGTAATGATTGGGAATGGTAAGCTTCTTAATATTGCACAAACTGGTGATGCTATTTTACCAACTGCAAGTAAGACTTTTCAGTTAAACAAAGTTTTACACATTCCCTCTCTCAAAGCTAATTTACTATCAATAGCTAAATTCACTAAGGATAATCACTGCTATTTTGAACTCTATGCTTGGGGATATTTGATTAAAGATGTTGTTACTAAATAGGTACTAGCTAAAGGTTCAATTCTCAACAATCTATATCATATCCTCTCATCTCATGCTTCATCAGATCCCTGCTTTCATGCTTCCATTACAGATCCATCAACACTTTGGCACAATAGGCTTGGTCATCCTGCTGCTGCTGTTTTACATAAGCTTCAATTAGTTGAGTCAATAAAGCTTTCCTATGATAAGTCTTTACCTTCTGTGTGCTCTTCTTGTCAGTTGGGTAAAAGTAAAAAGTTACCTTTTAGCTTGTTTAGTAGAGTCTCTATTTGCTCCTCTTGAGCTTGTTCACTTGTGATGTATGGGGACCTTCCCCGAAGTGTCTTTGTTAGGTTTTAGATATTACATTGTCTTCATTGATGACTTTAGCAGATATCATTGGATTTATCCTTTGAAAGCTAAGTCGATGCTCTTGTAGCTTTAAAAGCATTTTAAACAAATAAATGAAAATTTGTTAACCACCAAAATTTTATCTTTTCAATGTGATAATGCTTATGAATTATCTAAAGCCCTTTCAAACAGCTTTCTTGACTCCTCCGGTATTACACTTAGATTGTCTTGTCCTCATACCTCTCAAAAAATGGACTTGCCGAGAGAAAGCATATACATATAACTGAAGTTGGTCTTACTCTTTTATTTCAAGCTCATTTGCCTTAACATTTTTGGTATGATGCTTTTCAAACAACAACTTTTCTCATAAACGAGACTTCTTACAAAAGCTGTTACATTTTAAGTCTCCTTATGAAGTCTTGTCCAATAAATCACCAGATTACACCTTTATCAAAGTGTTTGGATCAGCTTGTTATCCTTATTTGAGACCTTATAGGAAAGACAAGTTATCTCCCAAATCTTCTTTGTGTACTTTTATTGGCTATAGTCCTCTTCACAGAGGTTATATATGTTATGACAATGCCTCAGTAACATTTATACATCAAGGCATGTTATTTTTGATGAAAACTTCTTTCCTTTCTCATCCACTTATAATGTTTCTTCTACAACATCTCGAGCTTGCCTTCTATTTCGATCAACAACTCCCGTTGGTCAGACTCATCTTTACTTCACTCATCTTCTCGGTTGATGAATTCTACTTCAGTAAGCAAGTCGGCTCTCCCGCATCAGTTCTCTCATCTACATCTTCTCCTGTTACCAGGTCTAAAACTGGTGTGAGAAAACCTAAGCGTTTACCTGATTATGTAACTAACAATGTTGTTATGCATCCTGTAGATGCAGCCTTTAGCTCTTTGTTGCATCAAACTGATCCTAAGACTTTTAAACAAGCTATGAAGATTCCTAAATGGGTGGTATCTATGAAGGAAGAATGCCAAGCTTTAAAAGATGCAGAGGAATGCATGTTTTGGGATGTAAGTGGGTGTATAAAATCAAACTACATGCAGATGGTAGCATTGAAAGGTGTAAAAGCAGGTTGGTTGCTAAAGGATATGAACAATTGGATGGAGTTGATTATACTGATACTTTCAAGCCTGTAGTAAAGGCACCTACTATTAGAGTTGTTTTTACTATTGCATCTTCAAAAGGATGGCAGATACAACAATTGGATGTGTCCAATGCTTTTTTGCATGGTCACTTGAATGAGTGTGTGTTTATGGAACAGCCTCCAGGTTTTATTGAAGAAGGGAAAGAAGATTATATGTGTCATCTAAAGAAATCACTTTATGGCTTAAAGCAGGCACCAAGGGCTTGGTTCTAGAGATTTAGTGGATTTCTTCTCAAATATGGTTTTCACCAATCAAAATGTGATCATTCCTTGTTTCTGTATAAGTATAACAAAGGAATTATGTTTCTTCTACTCTATGTAGATGACATCATCCTGACTGGCAGTTCAGGTATGTTACTTAATTCTCTTATCAGTTCTTTGAGTTCTGAATTCAAAATGAAGGATTTAGGCCCCCTTCACTACTTCTTAGGCATTGAGGTAGTTAGAAATTTACACAATCAGACCCTGCTGCTTACTCAGAAGAAATATTGTATGGAATTATTGGTTAAGGCTGATATGGTAGATTGTAAGCCTTGCTCTACTCCAGTTGCTAAAGGTCCTAGATGCTCCTTGTATGATGGTGAACCATTACAGAATCCTGTGCATTACAGAAGTCTAGTAGGAGGATTGCAATATCTTATAATGACAAGACCAGATATAGCTTTTGCTGTGAGCTATGTATCCCAATTTATGCATCAGCCTACTACCGAACATTTACAAGATTAGTAAAGAGAATTTTGAGATATCTTAAAGGCAGCTTTAGGATCCGGAATTACTCTTGGTTCTTGAGATATTACTACTGATCACGAGAATACTCAGATTCGATCATTGGGCTGGTTGCCTCCGATTCTAGAAGAAGTACTTCTAGTTATGCAAGTATTTTTAGGTTCATCCCTTATATCCTAGACTTCTAAGAAACAGTCCTACGGTCTCAGATCATCGGCGAAGCAAAATACAAATCTCTGGCCAATACTTCTTCTGAATTACCGTGGATCTCTTATCTCTTAAAGGAATTGGGTATTTGTTCTTCTGGTGCTTATACCTTGCTATGTGATAACCTTAGTGCTAGCAGTCTGGCATGTAATCCTGTTTTTCATAGAGATTGACTATCACTTCATTAGAGATTTAGTTCAATCCGATTTCTTGTCATCAAGTTTGTTCCTTCTTTACTTGACTTACGACATCTTTACAAAGGGTTTGGCTCCTGATTTGTTTTTTACTCTTGTATCCAAGCTTATGTATTTTTTGCATACTAAGCTTGAGGGGGAGTATAAGAGCAACTGATATAGTTGTGCTCAATATATAGAGGTCCCCTTATCTTATGTTAGTCTTTCTTTAGCATAAAGTCTGTAACTGTTTAATAGTTGTGACAGCCTGTCTTTGTAAGTCTTGTTTGTATAAAAGGAGTCTGTAATACCTCAGTCTGGATTATAGAAGAACATTATTCAATACATTTCATTTCTTGTTTTTAGATCTGATTATCTTAGAATTCCTAAATTGATCCCAAACTTATATTTTTCATATTTTGTGGAAACGAAACATAGGATGTTGTTGGGCATTCTCTGCAGTGGCAGCCATGGAAGGAATAACACAACTGGCAACTAGTAAGCTAACATCTCTATCTGAATAATAGTTAGTAGACTGCGATACTAAAGGTGAAGATCAAGGCTGCGAGGGTGGTCTAATGGATGACGCCTTTTAATTCATACAAGAAAACCGAGGTCTCACCACAGAAGCTAACTACCCGTACAACGGAGTCGATGGAAGCTGCAACACTAAGAAGGCAAATGCCCATGCTGCCTCAATCGATGGTTATGAAGATTTGCCAGCCAACAACGAGGCATCTCTACTAAAAGCCATCTCAAATCAACCTGTTTCAGTTGCCATTGATGCCAGTGGCCAGGACTTTCGTTTACTCAAGCGGGGTATTCACGGGAACTTGTAGGACCGAATTATACCATGGTGTTCTTTGGTGAGGGTACGTGACTGATAGTGATGGAACAAAGTATTGGCTCGTGAAGAAATCATGGGGAACTTCATGGGGTGAGGACGGATACATAAGGATGCAAAGAAATGTTGATGCTAATGAAGGTCTATGTGGTATTGCCATGGAAGCCTCCTACCCAACTGCATAAGAAGAAATGCAACTATAGATGAATATTTCCTCTTGATATATCTATACTACAAACTGCTTTCCGGAAAAAAATAATGTGTTGGATGTGCTAACCGAAAGTTTTAAATCGAACATATACGAAACTTGGGAAGAAAATATATAAAACAATCCACTAGTAAGTAGAAGGGAAAGTAGTGACTAAAATACATCAGAAGACGTTATGATTTAAGAGTTAATATGCTGTCATAATTCACAGATTGATAGACATGGTGGACACCTTTCTGGAATCGGAATGTCTTAACTTTTAAATACTCAAGGGACAAACAACTATTCAAGAAAAATTACCTCAGCCTGTAGAACTTGAAATCCCATCTTTGAGGAGAAATATCTGCCAAGCAATGTGGAAATGTTGCAAATCCCACGAGAAGTTACATTATTGTAACATCCAAAGCACCTTATGCATGTTTGCTTTCTGATGTAATAGTCCCTAAAGTGGAACACAAGATTGTTAAGAAAAATAGAGTTCCCGATAGTTCAAAATATGAATAAAATTGCAACATGTTGAATTCATTGACATAATTCAAAGAAGCTATTTCTCAAGCAGGTTTTCCATCTCAGTTATCAGGTTTGCAAAAACCTAAAAAGTTTTAAGAAAATCAAAACGTGGTCGGCAGGATTCGAACCTGCGCGGGCAAAGCCCACATGATTTCTAGTCATGCCCGATAACCACTCCGGCACGACCACATTGTTATACTCTTCAGAACACATTAAATATATAACCAAGAAAACACCTTAATTTTAAAAAAATCTTTACAAACAAGAGCCCTTAGATAAATCTTTACAAACTCTACCCAAATCAATAATTGAAGAACAACTTGACAAAAAGCACTTTATCATCAAGAGTTCAAACCTGACAGATAAAACCTTCATTCTAAACTGATAAATATTTGTTAGCTGGCTAAAGCACACCCTTGTGAGAAAACGATTACCCAAAGATTCAGATGAGAAACAGATAAAGAATCAGCATATTCATGAGACTAATAAATGAGAAAATTGTACAAACACCCCTCATTTTCAGGATCCTTGATAAATTTGGCTTCCATAACAAAATTTTAAATAAATATGTGAGGTATCTTTTATCAATCTGCCACTTTATTTGTTGGTCATACCCATGGCCAAATGCTCACATGATAAGAGTCCTGATAGGCCAACCACCACAGGACTTCACCCTATGACATCCCAATAAAGGGAGCCTTACTGAACTAATGGACCAGGAAGTCCTTGGTACCGTTCAGCCATAACCCAATGCCTAATGTAAATATATATTTGTTTGCGTGCTAATTTGTAGCTGTCCACCAAATATGTGATCTCACTAAAGGAGGTCCCGACCATGCAAATAGGATTGTAACAATTTCTAAATTTTATGCTTTTTTTGTCAAAGCATAGTATAAACGAGTGTCGGTTTACAATTGCAGTATACGGTCATAGTTCATATGGGAAAACCAGTTAAAATTAGAATTTAATACGTTGGGGGGGCTAGTATGGAGTAGCGAACTGTGACAACTGTCAAAAATCTTGGTCAATTCTAGTAGCAGTATTAAACATATGCCTCATAAACAATCAAATATATGGTCATCTAAGCTTACCAGTGGGGAGTGTAGTAGCAGGTTTTCCCACACTACACCCCTCACTATATTTTGTTAATTAGTCTCGTTGAAAGTTGCATAATTGAGAATGTTTATTCATTAGTTTCATGAGTTCTACACAGGAAAAGTAGAATTACACTTAGCAAGTAAAACACTCTTAAACTTTCTCTCTCCTAATGACTTGCCTAACAATTCTAAAAAGATCTCTCTCTACAACAGACTCACTCGACCCTTTATATAGGGTAATACATAGTGGATGACAGCTAAGCTATCCTTTATTTTCGGGAATGTCTCGCGAAGTGTCGCCAGTGTACAACTATTCAATCTCGCGACACTTCTTAACCCTCGCCAGATCTCACGTCTCCTTTATGTCTCGCCAGTCGTTATTCTTTGCGTCGTTTATTTTTAGCCTCTCGCGATCGCCTCGCGACATCATTGTTTATTAACCCCGTGAGTCCTGTACGTTGCGATATTATGGTCCTACATCTTGCCTCTTTTTCCTTGAATATTGCTTGAAGAGCGATTTTTAAGGAAAAATCTGTTGTTGTAATAATCTTTGGTCTTCGCTAATGAAGGAACGAGCGAAAGAATACTGGACTTGAAAAGTACGTACTTGCCTCTATTCTTTTGCGAAATTCCGAAGCTCCTATATTCGAAGTGTCATTTCTTGCCTCATGTGTTACAGAGAATAATCAGTTTCGCAATTTCTTCTCGCCTATTAGGAAATATGCTATATATTTGAATTCTGCTAAATTTCTTTTCGTCAAGTTTCCTTGGATTTGGGTAATGACCGTTAACACGTGTCTATATTTGCCTCTTTTACCGGCGCATTTAATGTTATCCGGTCGTAATATCTTTTTCTCATCTATTTATAGAAGTGTCCTTTGTGAAGAAATTTCTTTTTCCCTTTCATCTTCTTCATCGTCTGCAAGCTTTCCTCTTCTTCATCGTTCGCAATCATTCTCGCAAGTATTTGCCTCATTGTTTTCCTTCTTCATCTTCTTCTCTTCTTCTCGCTACTTCTTATCGCTCGTCATTCTCATGGCATCCAGGTTTGTTAATCTTGCCATATCTAATTTGATCTTGTGGTTAATTGCTTTGAAGTTAGTTTTTCTTGTTGAAATCACACTGGTATGCTTAACTTTATAGTTCTTTTTCTGCCATTGTTGTTTAGCAAGAACCAACCCAAAACCAGATTTACTGTGAAGGATCCTTTTCTTTCTTTGGGCTCGCCATCGGAACCCTCTTCGCAACAAGAATCTCCTACGCAGCCAAAACCTACTTCGCGAACAAAATCTATAGTTCATAAAAGAAAGCCTGCGAGTGATAAGGTATTTTAAGAAATATTTCTTTTTTATGAGTAATATATTGTTGCCTCTGTTTCTTACTTAACTTGTGACTCGCAGGATGATGGAAATACTGACAGAACTCCTAAAAGGCTTCGCCAACCCAAGCCTGTTACTCCCAGTGTTCCATTTCCTTCTTTCAAACCTTCTTCTCCTTCTGCGAAATCTTCGCGGATAGTTTCATGCCTCTTTCTTCTGATATCATTACTTGCGACAATGCTTCTATGCCTCAACTCCGCATCGACCAAGTTCCTCATAATTCCCCTACTATAGACGATCCCATACCTCCTCCTGTTACTAATGTCCTTGCCATTCCTCTTCCTGAAACTTCCTCTTCTCACGAGATTCCTTTGACAAAAGACGACTCATCTTCTTTGTTTGAACAAATTCCTCTAATCGCGAGAAAATTTGGAGGGGATAGATGTGGCCTTTAAGGTTCTTTCGATCTCGTGAGTGATGCCAAACAGATTTCGCTGATCCTATCAAATCTCATGTTTTGATTTTAAGTAAGCACCTTGGTCCCGATGAGAACCTCGCAAGCTTCTTTGATTCAAGAAGTTAATAAGTCAAGGATGATCTCCAAGTTATGGCGAATGTAATAATCTTCACCTTGAAAATCAAAAATTTCACAACATCTCGCTAGATCGTGATAACCTTCGCAAGAAGAATGAAGAATTAAAAGGTATGTTCTCTCTTTTTTTTTTTTTTTTTTTTTTTTTTTTTTTTTTTTTTTTTTTTTTTGCAACTCAAAACCTTGCTCGTCCTTCAAGTATTAAACCAGAAACGAATAATGGAGATATATCGGACAGAATCTATCGTTGAAGAAATTCGAGTTGAAAGAGATGCTTGGATGGAGCAGTATAATTTCTTAAATAATCTTCATACTTATGCAGCTGATCAGATAAATAACTTGTCTAAAGAGAATGTTGATTTATCGCAAAAGCAAGATTCATTAAGTAATGACTTATCTCGCCTCTCTTATGATTTGAATAAAACTAATTTGGAGTTGGAAACTTTATCAGATGAGAATCGAACTCTTTCTCAAGAGAAACGTTCTCTGTTGAATAAGATGGCGAGCTACTCGCAGCAAGATACCGCTTATCAAAAATTATGTGAAGAACACGAAGAAGTTAATCATACCTTGAAAAACCAACTAGAAGAAATTACTGCCGAGAGAGATAAACTTATTCAAGGCAGAATAACTTTGAGTGTAAAAGCGAAGCAATTCCAAGAACAGTGTGTTAAATTAGAAAAATCCAACTCTACTTTGGCGACCGAAAATTCTATACTTGTTTCCAATGAAAAGAATTTGCGATCTCGATTGAAAGGCTTAGTTGGAGATTCATTTGATGATGTCATGGACCGTTTGGGGAATAACTTCGCAGCTTTAATTCAACATCTTACTTCTCAAAAGGAAGGTAGTCAAATTATTTGACTATCTTAATTTATGTATTTATTCCATGAATATTTTATTATCCCGAAAATGCCAAAACGGTTCGATAAAAATTTTCTCCGATCCTCGTATATTTGTTATGAGACTCGAGAGAAAGCTTCGTTCCACTATCTCCACCCTCAGTGTCCGATTATTCTAAAATTCGCAAGGAAAATGGACTACTCATCACGATATTGCTCGTTCTCGCGACCGTGCGAGCGAAGATTGGATTATATATCTCATTGTAAGGACATTGATAGTAAGAATCGTCAAAAGGCATTGCTTCGCCAATTCCCTCTTAAAGCAGAAGTTCTTGTGAATAATATTTTGCTGTCAAGGTCTCTTGATCCCATTCATGTCGATCCTTTAGAAATAAGTGATGATGAAGTTCCTAATGCTCCGGATAGTGATTATGAATATGAAAAAGTCGAAGATATCGCTAATATCTGAAGTTATCAACAAAGATCCGATCGAAAAAACGATGAGAATCCACCACTTGGCGAGAATAAAGATGCCGAAAATATCTCGAAGAACGTCCATTGACCGGCGAAGGTGAAGTCGAGAAAGTAATTGGTGAAGACGATAAAATTGATGTAGAGAATTAACTGTTTGATAACTCTTGCTACAATCATGTCTTTTTGTTTTGAAAGATTAAATCCCTTGTTGGATAATCCTCTTATTTTCTTCTTCTTATTTATAACTATAACCTCGCAAGCTTATTCGCTTACATTTTGATGAAATGATTTTTACTTAGTCATCATCATCTTTGCATTGTATTCTTCGCTGATGTCGAATTTTGTATTGCGACAATGTCGTAGGCATCTCCAGGAGGGAAGAAACCTACTTTTCTCGTTTTATCATTTTGGTAGTCTTTATTTTATCTCTTCTTGTGGCGACAAGGTCGCAGACCGCCTTTACATTTTCATGCAATGGCTCATTGACCTTGCCTTATCAATTTTGTGTGGTCTTCCGAGTTAGACCTCCCTAATTAGAGGTCCTCCCCCACCCTTTCATGGCGACAAAATCGCAGGACGTCCTTTACACTTGTATGTAAAGACCCATTGATCTTGTCTTATCATTTTCCAAGTATTTTTGCCTCTGCAGGATGTTTTAGTTGCGACAATATGACAGGCCTAAATATCCTTGCGAACATAAAGCCCCATGACATTGCCGTCGTGCGACGAAATCGCAGGACGTCCGTACACTTTCATGTAAAGACCCATTGATCTCGCCTTACCCTCGCGTTAGTATTATTGCCTCTGCAGGATCATTGCACAAATATGACAAGCCTAAGTCTCCTTGCGAAAACAAAGCCTCATGACATTTGCGTCTGTTTTGGCACCCCCCTAATGGAGAGCACCGCCCTTATCATCTCCCCGGTTGCCCCTTCAAGGAGGCGAAACATCGGCCATACAAGACTAGCTCCTCCCATCCGGTCTTAACAA
Organism: Papaver armeniacum; assembly: GCA_023531295.1. Taxonomy (NCBI): domain Eukaryota; kingdom Viridiplantae; phylum Streptophyta; class Magnoliopsida; order Ranunculales; family Papaveraceae; genus Papaver; species Papaver armeniacum. The sequence goes on from JAJJWW010017329.1 coordinate 34,106, forward strand.
CAACTGAGTTGTTTTCGCAGCCTCTTATCCCTTATACCTATATGGTTTATGGTTACGAGACCGCACCCTAAGTGGAGTTTTCTTCGGGCGAGTGCAAAGACATGCCAAGACTTGCCAAGAATGGCAGGGTAGGTTCATCCATCCCGGCACTCTGGCTCAACCGTGTACCTCGGCGCCTTGTGCATCCACTGACTCCTTGGAAGAGACCCTCGGTCGCCCAACCAGGGTATAACCTACATATATAGTTGGGAATCCAAGGTATCTCCCGGATAGGCTTTCATGGGCCCCAAATCTGCATGACCCGGGTTTCGGGAGCGGTGTAACCTTCCACCCGAGCCATGTTAAGAGATACCCCCTTATATGACGCACTTTAGGTCTTACATTTGCCTCTTACGAAATATAATTCGCGAACTAGGGTGTACGCCATAAAGGTTCGTCCCATTCATTCATTCTTTTAGTCAATCATTCTTCATCATTTGCTATTTTGTCATGCGAGATATTCGCTGATTCATTCATTTAATCATTCCTTATCTCTTGTTGTTTTGTTAAGCTATTCATGACTTTTTTTGTTATTCTTATCGCGATCTCTTCGCGGATTCTCTCTGCATTTTATTGAATGTCGCAAATATCTGGCGAAGAAGTACTTCATCTTAATTCATTTTGTCATCTTTCGTTATCACGGATAATATTTCTTTAGATATAACCTATTCCATGGTCTATCCAATTTTTGTCCCACATCTCTTCCTTCAGGGTCCATCAATCTATATGCCCCTGTACCAACTACCTCTTTGACGATATAAGGTCCATCCCATTTTCTCGCCACTTGCCTCCACTTTCACGTTGATATCTTGGGGTTTCTCGCAGCACCAAGTCTCCCGGTTGGAATTCACGTATTTTGACGCGCTTGTTATATTCTCTAGCCAATCTTCGCCGGTAATTCTCCATGTGTCGCAACGCCTTCTCCCTTTTCTCTTCCAATTCATCCAATTTGATTAGAATATTTCGCACTAAGATTTTTCTCCCAAACTTCTTTCTTAGTTGTCGGGATCACGACTTCGTTGGAAGCACACTTCAACCCCATATGTTAAGCAAAAAGGTGACATTCCAAAGTAGCCTCTCTTCTTGTTGTATTGTATGCCCATACCGCACCGGGTACTTGTTCGCACCATCCTCTATTGTGTCCTTCTAACTTCTTCTTCAATATATCCGCAATTGTCTTATTTGTTGCCTCCGCTTTGACCGTTAGCTTATGGATACAAGTGGAGTCGATTTCCCACATTTTATTTTGAATGCATTAAGTAACAATTCTATGTTTTGTCCTTCGAATTGTTTCCCATTATCGATACCTGTGTAAGGGGATCCCAAATCGCATATGATATTCTCGAATATGAAAGTAAAAATATCTTTGTCGCGAATGTGTTGTACCGCTTTCACTTCCGACCATTTTGTGAAATAATCCGTTGCGACAATTAAATATCTTTCTCTGCCCTGTTCTCGGTAAAAAAGGTCCCACGATATCTAAACCCCATTTTCCAAAAGGCCACACACTTCTTGAAGAATTTAATGGTGCTCCCGGTGCATGTATCTTCTTCCCATGTCTTTGACAATCTTCGCAGCGTCTGGCTATTGCTCTCGCGTCCTCATGCATATATGGCCAATAATATCCTTGCGTCTTTGCCTTGTATGCCAAAGATCTTCCACCGCTATGATTTCCGCATCCCCACTATGCAAAGCATCTTTAATATGGTTTCTCCTTCTTTCCTTGTCAGACATCGAAGCAAAGGTCCATCAAAAGAACGCCGATAAAGCACGCCATCTCGCAATTCATAATTTGTTGCTCGGCTTTTTAACTTGTGTGCTTCCAATCTATTTCTTGGTACCTCGCCTTTCATTAAATATGTGTGAAGTTCTATCCTCCAATCTTCCTCGCGACGTTGCATCTCGTCTACCACCATCATTATATCTGCTTCTTGTCCCTCTTCTTTATTAATTGATGGTGCCAAAGAGCGTCTCGTATTTTGATATTCCTCGCAGTTGGGTTTGTCATCATACTTGATATAAAGGCAAAAGCATCTCGCGAGTCTCGTTATCTCTCCTTGATATGTGCCTCCATTTTATTTTCGGTATCCGGGGCCGATAACACTTCTACAAGCTTCCGTATTTCGTAGGGATGGATCATTTGTAGCATACTTTTCTCGTTATCCGACGAATTGCCAATTGCGAGTCGCTGGTAATTCTCACACTCTCCGTTTCATTTCTATTGCAAATCGTAAAGCATGTATTATGGCTTCGTATTCCGTTTCATTATTGGTAGACTCAAATTCCAATCTAAAGGCAAAAGCTAACTTATTGCCTTCTGGCGAAATCATAACAATTCCCACTCCTTTACCTTCTCCATTTGATGATCCATCCACTAATATTTCCCACCGGTTTGGCTCGGTTAACAAATCTTTTGGATCTCCATGTTCTTCCTCTACATCCATCATTTCATCCACTCGCTTCATCTTCCTCTAAAGGAAATTCTGAGAAAAGTCTGCGACGACACTGTGACTTGGTTGAAGACAATATTTCATATTTGAGTTTGCAATGACTTATTTGAGCATTCCATCTTTCGACTCTTCCCGATCTTTTGAATTTTTCATTACCGACTCGATTGGTACCTTTGTTACTACCCTAACAAGATGTGCTCGAAAATATATGCGAAGTTTAAATGACGCATAGACTAACGCTAGGATTAGTTTTTCAATCTTTGAATAATTTCTTTCTGCGGCATTAAAAGTTTTACCGATATAATAAATTGGTTTTTCCACTCTCTCGTCCGTTCGCATAAAACCGCACTTAAGGCGTGCGAAGTAGTCGCCGATATATTAATAACTCTTCCCTGTGTTCTCGCTTTCTCGCATAATGGATACATCCATTAAATGCTCCTTAATTCCTTGTAAAGCTTTTTCACATTCGTCCGTCCATTCAAATTTCGATCCCTTTTTTAGAACACTTTGAAAAAAATGTTTACATTTATCGACGATCGCGAGATGAACCTTCCTAGTGATGCTAACAATCCATTTAGCTTTTGAACATCTTTTATTGTCGCCGCGGCGTCGGCATGTCGCGAATCGCTTTTATTTTATCCGGATCAACGTGTATTCCTTCCTTTGACACAATGTAACCCAAGAATTTTCCCGACGCAACTCCAAAGGTACATTTTTCTCGGGTTGACTTTGATGTTGAAACGCCTCATTTGCTCAAAAATTTCTTTCAAGTCTCGCACGTGATCTTCTCGCCTTCTTACTTTTTACTAGCATGTCATCTACATAGACTTCCAATGTTTTATGTATCCATTCTCGCGAATACCTCTTCTACCATCCTTTGATACGTCGCTCCAAAGATTTCGCAAACCGAACGGCATTTTAGTATAGCAAAGATAATCCTCTTGGAGCGAAGAAAGCAAAGATGCTCTTGATCCTCTTCGGCGAGTGGGATCTGATTGTAACCTTTGTATCCATCCAAATGAGGATACCCTTTCATTCCCGCCGCCGATTCGACTAGCTGGGGAATATCTGGCAATGGAAAACTGTCTTTAGGGCAGGCTTTATTTAAATCAGTGAAATCAATGCAAATCCTTATTCCTTTGTTCTTCTTTGGAACTATAACCATATTCGCTATCCATTCGGGGTATTTTGCTTGTCTAATGATTCCTGCGTCCAACATCTTTTGCAACTCTTCTTCTATCTGAGGGTGATATGCTGTTGCTATCTTTCTAATTCTTTGTTTGAATGGCTTCACATTTTTATCAATTTCCAACTTGTGACAAGCTACCGATGGATCTATACCAGGCATTTCATCCATATCCCATGCGAAGATATCTTTATAATCTCGCAACAGACCAACATGATCCTTTCTTCTTCATCCGCTCCCATATTAGTTCCAATCTTTAGCATCTTAGGTTCTTCCTTAGTTCCAACATTCACTTCTTTAGTTTGCTCTGCCGCGACGTAACTGGCCTTCGGTTCTCCCATAGGGGTTGGTCCTTTCAGTTCCGTCGCGGGATCATTTTCTTCTCCCGAGATCTCGCTAAGTATGCCTTTTCCTTCCTTCGCTTTGATCATGTAAACTCTGAACTCTTCTTCTTTCCTAGCTTCCCTCGCCATCCTTTTGCGATGCTTAGACATATTCTTTTGTTTGCTTATTTGTTCCTCGCAGCATTTTACTTCATTTTGATAATATATTCTTCCTTTAGCAGCATCCCCTTTGATCTCACCTATTCCAGTTGGTGTTGGAAACTTGATACATTGATGAAGCGTTGACGCCACGCCTTTTATTGCATGTACCCATGGTCTTCCTAATAACAAGTTATACGGTGATTCCATATCTACTATACTCAATGTCACCTCGAGTTTCGATTCTTCCTAATGGAATACGTATTTTTATCTCCCCTCTAACTTTGGTTATGGATTTACCAAAGCCTTGAATATTGTATGCCGCGAAAGCCATATCCTCGTCTTCATATCCCATCTTTTTGTAAGTGTGATAGAACATTATGTTCACCAGGACTCGTATCAATTAAAACTCCATTTACCACCCATGTTTTCGCTGTGTTCTCCGATTCTTCTTTCTCCTTATACGCGTTAATTGCGATCACTAATGGAGATGGGTGATCCAAATTTTCTTTGGATATCTCTCCCGCCGTGAATGTTATCTCTTGTTTTTCCCAATCTTTCAAAGGTGATATCATTTTCTCTGTCTGTAACCTTCTTTCCTTCAAAATCCCGTTTGTGTATTCTTCCTCCGATATTTTCATGAAATTCACTAATCATTACTCCTGTATCCGCGCCACATGCCATATCTTTTTCCCCGCTTCATCCGATCTAAGAGTTTCCTTTCTCATTTTCTTGATCTAAACAGCTTTAATTGCGATTTTCTTTCTTGAACCAACAAGATTAGGCCCCTGTTTCTAGCGCATATGTAGTAGCAGGTTTTCCCACACTACACCCCTCACTATATTTTGGTTAATTAGTCCATTGAAAGTTGCATAATTGAGAATGTTTATTCATTAATTTCATGAGTTCTACACAGGAAAAGTAGAATTACACTTAGCAAGTAAAACACTCTTAAACTTTCTCTCTCCTAATGACTTGCCTAACAATTCTAAAAAGATCTCTCTCTACAACAGACTCACTCGACCCTTTATATAGGGTAATACATAGTGGATGATGCAGCTAAGCTATCCTTTATTTTCGGGAATGTCTCGCGAAGTGTCGCAGTGTACAACTATTCAATCTCGCGACACTTCTTAACCTCGCCGATCTCACGTCTCCTTTATGTCTCGCCTTTTGTCGTTATTCTTTGCGTCGTTTATTTTTAGCCCTCTGCGACTGCCTCGCGACATCATTGTTTATTAACCCCGTGAGTCCTGTACGTTGCGATATTATGGTCCTACAGGGAGCAAACCGAAGTAAAAAGGGATCCCATAGCATAAACAACGCAATCCACTTCACTCAACTGCTCCAGAACACTAAGACCTAATCAAATGAGACAACTGTATCAAAGGTTGCAAGCTATTGAAAACCATGAGTACATTTAAAAACATGAACCATTAGTTTCTCGAAAGAAAACAAATGTAAACCATTTTGAAATAACTGTCTTTACCATTTAATAAAATGAAAACCATTTTGAATCGTAACACTACTTAATGCCCAAATATGCTCATACTAAATCCGTTTGAATCTTCTAACCTCCCGACTTCTCCTATATGGAATGAATACAAGAAGAAACTTAAGCACGATGAAGACAACGCCAACTACGATAGGTGCGATATTTGATTTTTCCCATGTATTTTGGTTCCATCCTAAACACAAATGTTACAATACCGAAAAATAAACTTGAGATCGATTACATGAAAACTATGATCACCGTAATCGACAAACATGTTCACGCTTATATGGAACCGAAAAATTATAGTATGTTGCACCAAAGATTTATGAAAAAAGATGAGAAACATTAGCCGAAAACCATACCCATAAATCATATCCCAACTTAAATGTGTCATTTGTGGATATCACAGGGAGCACGAGACCTTCGTCGGAATATTTGTAACATGTGAAAACAAGAATATTGCAGGCGTCTAAAAGACTGGAGCACCGCAAAGAGAAAATTTTCAATGTTGTAAGCATAACAGAAGTGAGTTCCCAGCAATGACCCAAGAGGAAGAGCGCAAGCAAATCTTTTGGTAGTATTAAGCATGTACTACTCTTGAATTATAGGGTCCTTACAGAAAACCGAAAAGCAAGGTATGGGTGCCATGGGTCACTAGCAACCCGTACACAAGCTTTAACTATCTTTAGTGAAATGGAACCCGTATTTTAAAACTATCGCGAAAAAGAACGCCATTAATCATCAAATTGAATAGACATCAAGTGGCAGATAAAGTCTTTACTGAATTGAAATGAACGAAACTCATCATACATTATTATTTAAGTTTCAAACACAACGTAATTGTAAGAGCGGTGTCCAAGCAATTCTGGTACAACAAGAGCTTCAGAAGTGCTTTCAACTGACAATATTCATAAACATCTCGATCTAATCAATGTCTCCAACAGCTGGACTACCTATACAAAATCACTTTGTATCATCTTAAAACAAAAACAATCGATTGAATTCAATCAAACATCTGAACATCACAAATTGTTAATTAAAATTACACGAAACAATTTGTGCAGTATGTACTTCCTCCGTCATCAGAAACCGGAACGACAACATTAAATGCGATTCCACTCGACACAATTTCATCAAATTCTCACCAGAAATTGACACATAAAAATCAAAATAAACAGTAACAATTAAGAGAATCTAAACATTATCATGTGTAAGAGAGATTTGAGACCCACAAAATTCTTCAAAGGAGATTCTCAGAGAGAAAGAAGGAGAGAGAATCTGAAGAGAAGAGAGAAGAAATTGAGAAAGGAAAGCGGGAAGGGCCTACATATCAATGTCCGCCATACCCCGATTCTGAACCAGGTTTACCCCGATTTAATCCTAACTCGAACCGCGTGAGTTCACACGGTTATGTCATGTGACTGAACTCTGAAACCTCTGGCTGGTATACCGGTGTCAAAACTCTGGTGTTATTTAGCACTTGCCATCAAGTTCAGCGTCTTATATTAGGAAACCAGAGCATATGCTCGATTTAGAAGCCTTTCCAAATATCATCTTCAGTAACACTACAAATACCAAGCTCTCAATCAGAAACATAACAAAAAAATATTTTCAGAGAACTGAAGGCCTGTTGTAGCAAAAGATTTCATAAGTCTAGGAATTCTCTCTATTGCTTCTTTATACTTCTTCTTCTCTTGGTAAAATCATGGCTGAGGTGGGTGAGTTGCAGTTGCTTGATCAGAAACGTTGTCTGTATGATAGTTTATTTGGGAGTGATTTTGAAGATGATTCACTAAGAGTTGTTGAACCAGCTGTTGTTGTTGATTTGAAACAACAAAAAGAACCAAGACAAAGATGTATTCTCAGGATTAGGGTGAGAAAGATTCCAGGCACAAATATGTATCAAAACCTTTCATATAAAAATCAAGATGAGGAGCCCAAAGTTGAAGCTGCTAAAAGGAAATTACATTGTGAGGAAAGGCAAGAAAAAGCAGGGAACAAGATTACTGCTAAACCCAAGATTACTGCTAAACCCAAGTATACTAAAAGGAGCCATGGAAACAACGTCAGGGCTCGAATAGAGTGGAGAAGTAAACATCTAGAGGTCCGGAAAAGTAAATATCTACAGGTCCACAAGCCCAATCTTCTGATGGCATTCTGATTTTCTTTTCTTCCTTAATGTAATGTGTTGAGGTTATTAGTCCCACATTGTCTGGGCATCTAAGATCCTGCGGTTTATAATTTCTTAGGGCCTCTCCACTCATTGCCAATTGGTTTTTAGTTGGATGCCCATATTCTAATATGGTATCGGTATCAGAGCAGGCTATTTGCGTTGAGTCATTGACCGCGCCTTTACTCCGCGTCACCCGAATTAATTGTCCACGTGTTAGACCCAACGAGGCTACACGTGAGGGGGCATGTTGAGGTTATTAGTCCCACATTGTCTGGGCATCTAAGATCCTGCGGTTTATAATCTCTTAGGGCCTCTCCACTCTGAATGCTTGATCCCTATTTGGATTTTGTAAAGGGTTTTAAGGCTTTAAGAAACTAAACCTCTTATTCATATTCTCTTGTGCAAGTTTATTGATTGTGTGCATGATGATTATACCTGTTTTTGCCTTTACCTTAGAGCTTTGTTTGATTGGATTCCAGTTTAATTTATTAGCTCATTGATCATGTCGAAGTTATATTCATATTCCAGTTTGATTGAATATGCATAACTTAATGACTTGAGTTTGTATTTGTCAACAACACTTGACTTGCGTAATGAATCGTCCATCGAGACATGTGCTCACCCCCGCTATAATCTTTGAACCTGTAACTAATGCCAACGATTCTTTCCTTTGGTTGAGCTTGATTTCTTTGTCTTTCTTTTAATCTTGTAAAGCTATTAGTGAGGTCACATATTTGATAGCTTTTTCAAAGAAATTGCAATATGTTGAACTCATAATTCAAGTAAGCTATTTCGCAATATTTGATAGTTCATTAAATTGAACATTTTTATTGGAGCAAATACAAGGAGATCTTGCATACCCATAAAACACACTTAATTATTCACCTAAGTGACTACAAACTAAAAACACCTTGACCTTGTAGAAAAAGTAAAAATACCGAGTATTTTGGAAAATAACGAACTATCCTTTTGATTTCTAATCACCGATCTCTTACCAATTAAGTTCTTCCTTGAGGCGGAGTTGAGCAGTACAGCAGCAGCAGAAGCAACAAGACCTCCTTTTCTTCCGTTTCCGGTTTAGGCCATTCATATACCAATCTATATTCCCGAGTTTTTGCTAAACCATGCATAAACACTGTCTCGACGGATAGGATAATGGCAATAGTTTTGACATCTCTTATAATCTCTTCCAAAGTCGTATGAGATCATACTCACCGAGACTAGTTTTCCATTTGCGTCATTCCACCACATATCACACCAAAACAATGTTGTGCCCAACAAATCCATCTTGAAATGCCAATGAATATTCTGCTGATAAGACAATGCATGTCTCCCTAGATCATCCCGAATTGATCTCAGTTAATATTTAGTATCACGCTTTGTGATATCTCATTAGACACATTGACATGATTTGTCCCAGTAAATTCCATTTTTTCCATGGATATGGGAAGAACATTCACACACTAACACTCCGAAACTCATCATCATCAGTAGATAAAAACATTGTTGCTTCAGTAGATCCATGAATATTATTTTTTTGGATTGACAATGTAGATGTTATGTGTTTGGGTGTGGCTATAAAGAGACAGATTATTTGCTTTTTGTATGATCATCTCTCTTATCTGCCTGCTTGCCAAGTTGCCGCAAACAATGAAAGGTAGTTGCTAGATAAGGGCATTAAATATGGATTTAGTAGACTTCAATGCACAGGGTTTGTTGGAATATTCCAAAATATTAGAGAATATCAGATGAGTTAATTACGAGTTATTTGTTGGACATGGCCATGGTATTAACATGGTATTAAACTTTATTGAAATATTCTTAATATTACCTCTTCAGGATAGATGGTATTAACATTTGTATTTGTTGTTTCTCTCGTTAATGTTTCCGATTGTGCTGATGTTCTTTGTTGTTTACACCGAGTTTTCTACAATGAACCATAAAACTTCTTTAAAAAAAATCAGCGTTAAATATAAGCATTACTAATTAATTATCATTGTAGATATTAACTTGCCTCTGTTTCTGTTGCCTTTTGTGTTCTTTTTTGTTTCGATGCCTCATCTTGCGTTCTTTTTTGTGTTTCAATTTCATCAGGCAGTCCATTATGAGTCACATCATGTTGTTCTTGATTCATGTTTAATTTTTCTTTTTCTCTTTGCTTTTGAAAACGTGCTTTTTGTGCAATGGATCGCGCCTGTCATATATTAGTTAGTTTGAGCATATATGAAAGAAACATTCTGAATTGTATTTGTTAGTTTCAGTTCTTTAACGAATCTTACTCTAGATGGCTCTCTTTTTGGCTGTCCATTTGATTCTATTTTGCGTCTCTTTTGTTGGCTTAATCGTAGTCTTTCCTGTTTATTCAAATACGATTGCATTAGTAATTATTCGTCGAAAAGGTTTCATAAACTCATGTTCTAGATTAGTAAAGTATTCTTACTCTAGATGGATCGGTGTTTGGCTCTCCGCATGATTCTTTTCGGCGCCTCTCTTGTTGAGCTAATCGAAGCCTTTCCTGTAAATTTATGGTTACGGGTTTCATAAATTATGATTGTACATTAAAAATAAATAAAAATTATTTGTAAGATAAAATAGTACTTTGCTTCTTTGAAATACATATTGGTTCTGTTGTTCACCCTTGTTTTGTTGATCATCGCTGATCAAGTCCTCGCTGATTGAATCCTCAATTATCTGCCAAGAATTCTTTTGATGAAAACCATTCTAATACAAAGCCTGATATAAAATTTAAAGTATCACTTGTATTCACTTACATGATAATAACTTGGTTATGATATTTGACATACAGGTTGAAGAAGAGTTCTTAGTAGCTTTCTACCAGTAGTTCCAGATGGATTGTGTGGTGGCCTGAAATCAAGAGAGATTAGAAAAAAATACCAATAGCATACATGGCTAGACCAAACTGAATTATTTTGTAAAACCTAATGTCTGTACCTCATATTAGCGGGAGTGGAGAAAACTAATTCAAGTTTCTAGAATATTTCAATGAAAACCTGTTTTGTTTTTTTATCTTGACTTCAATGGTATTTACCAATCGTGAAAAGGTTAATTGTTATAGGATTCGATTATTATGAAACAGATTTTGACTTTAATGGAACTTAATGACAAAAAGATTAACCGGGTTTAGTGTGCCGGTCCGGACAGATGTAATCGGACGTTGCGTTTAATTTTGTGGTAATCGGTTAGGTTAAGGTTAAATTTGGTTGGGCCAAAGCGTAATCTTTACCGTTCAATATCAAATTTAAAATATGTTTACGGTTTAAACTTTATTGAAATATTCTTAATATTACCTCTTCAGGATAGATGGTATTAACATTTGTATTTGTTGTTTCTCTCGTTAATGTTTCCGATTGTGCTGATGTTCTTTGTTGTTTACACCGAGTTTTCTACAATGGCCCATAAAACTTCTTTAAAAAAAATCAGCGTTAAATATAAGCATTACTAATTAATTATCATTGTAGATATTAACTTGCCTCTGTTTCTGTTGCCTTTTGTGTTCTTTTTTGTTTCGATGCCTCATCTTGCGTTCTTTTTTGTGTTTCAATTTCATCAGGCAGTCCATTATGAGTCACATCATGTTGTTCTTGATTCATGTTTAATTTTTCTTTTTCTCTTTGCTTTTGATAATGTGCTTTTTGTGCAATGGATCGCGCCTGTCATATATTAGTTAGTTTGAGCATATATGAAAGAAACATTCTGAATTGTATTTGTTAGTTTCAGTTCTTTAACGAATCTTACTCTAGATGGCTCTCTTTTTGGCTGTCCATTTGATTCTCTTTTGCGTCTCTTTTGTTGGCTTAATCGTAGTCTTTCCTGTTTATTCAAATACGATTGCATTAGTAATTATTCGTCGAAAAGGTTTCATAAACTCATGTTCTAGATTAGTAAAGTATTCTTACTCTAGATGGATCGGTGTTTGGCTCTCCGCATGATTCTTTCCGGCGCCTCTCTTGTTGAGCTAATCGAAGCCTTTCCTGTAAATTTATGGTTACGGGTTTCATAAATTATGATTGTACATTAAAAATAAATAAAAATTATTTGTAAGATAAAATAGTACTTTGCTTCTTTGAACTACAAATTGGTTCTGTTGTTCACCCTTGTTTTGTTGATCATCGCTGATCAAGTCCTCGCTGATTGAATCCTCAATTATCTGCCAAGAATTCTTTTGATGAAAACCATTCTAATACAAAGCCTGATATAAAATTTAAAGTATCACTTGTATTCACTTACATGATAATAACTTGGTTTTGATATTTGACATACAGGTTGAAGAAGATTTCTTGGTATCTTTCTACCAGTAGTTCCAGATGGATTGTGTGGTGGCCTGAAATCAAGAGAGATTAGAAAAACATACCAATAGCATACATGGCTAGACCAAACTGAATTATTTTGTAAAACCTAATGTCTGTACCTCATATTAGCGGGAGTGGAGAAAACTAATTCAAGTTTCTAGAATATTTCAATGAAAACCTGTTTTGTTTTTTTATCTCGACTTCAATGGTATTTACCAATCGTGAAAAAGGTTAATTGTTATAGGATTCTGATTATTATGAAACAGTTTTGACTTAATGGAACTTAATGACAAAAAGATTAACCGGGTTTAGTGTGCCGGTCCGGACAGATGTAATCGGACGGTTGCGTTTAATTTTGTGGTAATCGGTTAGGTTAAGGTTAAATTTGGTTGGGCCAAAGCGTAATCTCTACCGTTCAATATCATGAACGATCTCAGCCGCTCTTTGACCATGATACATACACACCACCTTTCTTAGAACATTGATAACCACCTCCTCACATCACCACCAGCTATATATATATATATATAACCACCTCCTCCCATCACCACCGCCGCTCACCACCACCAACCACCACCACCGATCACCTCAAATCACCACCACCACCACCTCTATATATAGCTTAATTTAAATTATTAACAAAACAAAATCAAAATCAAAATTATAACAAACCCATTACTTTTCATTCGTTTCCCATTGAAAAAATGAGAAGTAATGATCAAAATGAGTTGAAAATGGAAGTTGTAGAGAGAAGTTCGGCTAGGAATTATGTGAAACAGTTTGTCGAACTAGCCGAACTCAGATTTAATGGAGTTTTTTCTTTCAGAAAAAAGTTCGGTTACCTCGCAAAAAAAAAAATCCATTACGTCGCAACTTTTTTTTCCTTTTTCTCCTAGCCGGACTTTTAGTTCGGTTACGTCGCAATTTTTTTCTCCTAACCGAACTTTTATCTGAAAACCTATATATTGAGTTCGATAACGTCAATTTTTTTTCCCAACCGAACATTTGGTTCGGTTACGTCGCATTTTTTTCTCCTAGCCGAACTTTTCTCTGAAAGCAAAAACTCCATTAAAGTTGAGTTCGGCTACCTGTGTTTTCAGAACCATTAGTCGAACTACACTTTCAGATGAGTTCGGCTACCTGTTCTTTAGATGTCCTAGCCGAACTCTATTTCCATGGTCGAAATCAGTTTATAAATTTTTCATTTTTTCGAAAGATTTTGCCAATTCGAGCAACATTAACTAAATTTGAAGTATACTTAAGTACCCAAAACCCTCATTTCAACATAAACCATCTTATTAAAAAAAAAAAAAAAAACAAAAACAAAACCCCCTTATTCTTTTAAAAACACCCAACTAATTAACCTAATCTCACTAATTAATCATTATACTAATACTAATTAATCATTACAATAACTAATTTAATTACCAAGGGAAAAACTTAGATAAGGGGTGACTCATTATTACTTTTAATATCCACCCCAAAAAATGGAAAGTAGTCCCCCACAATTTTTGAGTAGTCCCAAAAAAACGGTCCCAAATGAAAGCTTATATTGAAAGCTTATATTGTCCATGGGCAGTTTGCTTTATGGCACATTCTATCCTAAAAGAAGTTCAGCCAACTGATTCTTATTTGGTCTTCGACCTTTTGGTTGAGGAACAACAAATAAATGATGGAGAGGAAAGTTTAATAACCCAGCTATAACACTACGGTTAATCTCAAACATTGTTCATTTGACCATAGTCTTAAAACATCAGTTGGTCTTGTTGGGTGCATGTAAGTTAGCATAAAATTCACAGGTCATTTCAGGATATGATTCCCCCAAACCCTTATGAATACCACCCCATTCAAACTGGTTCATGAACATGTGAAAATATGTTCCCCAGCCCGCTACTTATTAGTCCAATTTTTTATTTTGTTTTCTGGATAGTCAGTTTGATCCGACATTTATCCATAAATATATTTTTCCTTATTACCCTTTTTTTAATAGGAAAAGAGAACTCATTTAGTCATGAAAGATTACATATTCTTTTTGTCCCGCTAAATCAAAGATCTAATCCAGCCAGGCTCATTATTAATCCAACTAAAGCAAACTGAATGAGTTGTTGCAAATTTAGCTCGAGAATCCGCTAAGTGGTTTGCATCTCTGTGTGCATAGGTGCAAACCCAAAATTCAAAAGAATTTAAAATATCAAGAGTATCTAGGACTAATTGTATGTTTTCCATTTAATTGTTGTCTTTCTATAATAGATGATATCACATTCAAGCATTCACCCTCCAAGTGTATCTTTTCCCAATCATTCCTTTGTGCCCATAGAACTGCTTCCAGTAACGATTGTGCTTCAGCTTGCTTCGGATCAATTTCTAGAGACGCACCTCCTCGCAGTCCATTGCTGATACCTGCAAAATCTCTATATATTAGACCCCATCCTGACAACACATTTTTATCTATATGAGAAGCATCAAAATTTATTTTGTAAACATCATTGACTGGAGGAGTCCAGTTTTTGTTAATTTCATTAGATGCAACAATGTTATTAGATTGAATGGCTCTAGTTCTGTTCCAGTCACTCATCTGCAAGATATTAATGTTAGCCACTTCGGTATTACTGAAAAACTTATTATCAAACACTTTTGCACATCTAGCTTTCCAAATTAGACAAATAATGAAACTGACTTACTCATACATCTTAAAATATTTTTGCATAGTAGTATTCACAAATAGAAAAAACCCGCAAACCAACTAATGCAAATACTAATTTTGAATAATAACATTTGATCTAGGGTTTACTGCATTCCAAATTGGCTTGACCATTTGACAGTCAAGGAACAAATGTTATGGGGTTACAGTACTACCATTGCAAAGGGCACAAGTGTTATCTTGATGTGGTTATCCAGGTTTTGATCTTACCTGCGATAATATAAACAAAACAATTCTAGAGCTTACTTTTTCTGGACAATTCTTTATCAAATATATCAACTATGATAGGATTAATAACGAGATACAACTTCACGATCCAAATAACTATCTTGTTAGGTGTTTTCTAAACCAGTTGAATCTTCCGGCACCCCTTTCTTTGGTATTACATATATGAATAATTCGTTCTTTAGCTGCAAATCAGATGGTTACGGCGCCTCGAAGGATGTAAGATTCCTTCGTAACTCCACACACAAAATATTTGGTACAACTAATTCAACAAGTTCCAACAGTTTATGGACTCACCCAAATTGCATGTTTATTAATATGATACCAGTTCCGGTTAAACCTGGTAGGGGCATTATGATTATCTTTGGTTTCATAACGAACCCGATCTTCATCTTACATGGAACTGGAAGGCACCATACTGCAAACGAAACTGTAATGAAAAGTCGAACTCCCCATCCTTCAGAGACCATGATGGTCTAAGTGGTTAGTGCCCTTTGTTTCTTGTATAATTTCTGAAGTATTTCCTTATTACTATTAATTCCATCTACATAGAAGTGAAACTTTTGTTGGTTTGAATGAACATTTAGTTTTTGTCATGGTCATGGATTGAAAAATAAAAATAAAAATTTAGCTTCGGTGTTTTTCTATAGTTATCAATGATCACTTTGCTCACTGCTACAGAAATATCGATCTCCAGTACTGATTGGTATTGTTCTACATTAAACATCTTATTGTTATTACTAGTAATTGGAATATACAGACATATTGTACATAAGATTTCAAACATCATTGTTCTGTTGTAAATGGACTTGTAACTAACTAATTTAAGGACCTTGAATACTGGATTTTGATCAAGTTGAACCCTTAAAGACCAAGCACAGTAATCGAATTATACCAACAAATCTATTACCAATTTTGCAGTCAAAATGGATTAAACACATAACAACCAATATTAAGCTCATTAATATGGCACTAGTTTTTTTCTCGCACAATACTTGTCAATTTGGGACAATGTTGAGCAGAAAACACCGAGTTAAGACCACTACAATTAGACAATTTTTAATCGAGGTGTTGAATAAGCAGATATTCTCCAGCACCATCATCTTTGGGCAAATGCCGAGAAAAAGATTATTCATAACAGATAAGCGGCAAGCACACAGTATTCTTTAGTAAAAGGCGAAAGAATAGTTCTCTTTTTGCTAACCGCACGGCTCCGTGAATCTTTTGCTGAACCCGAAGTGTTGAATCATATTGAAAGCATTTCGAGTAGAATCTTGCTTATTCCTCCATGTGAGACTAAAATTACATGAACAAGACAACCATCAGATTTTGTGGTCATTCAGTCACTGGTGGTTCTTTGTAGGTATTGATTTGAAAGGAGCATGTACCAAATACACGGCCTGCAAAATTTGCAAGCATTAGATAAAATGCTGAAACATTGATACAACATCTCAAGCATCAAAATGTCTTCAAAAGAAATCAAGCAACAAAATAACTCCAGAAAAACATCTTAACAAAAAAAGAAGTAAGCTTGACAACCAAGAGACCTCATCACAGGTGAACCACTAAATTATAAAGTTATTGGTACTTCTTTGAGAACCCTAACATAATATATAACCAACCGGTTTAAGGCCTTAACAACCGTATCTTATCAGAAAAAAAACAAATTACCCTTTTAACTAGTACTTTAATCCTACAACAGTTATTGTTGTATCCGAAAAGTAGAAAGATGGAAACACTATTCTTACAATTGGCGTACCCGTTCATGTCATAATGAAATGAGTACAGAGTCGATCCTTCCGTAGGTAAAACACTGCCAATTTAGCATAAAAACCATTTCAAAAATCCGTAAATAAGAATTCAGTACTATCCGTAAACACCATTACATTAAAAAGTAAGAGCAGTATATCACAAATTAATATCATTATCATTAATTGAATATCATTTACTGACATAAGAATTACAAGGAACATCAATTTAGAACAGCGCTGCTTAGAATCTAGAATCACACCCTTCAATCATCTTTTTACTTGATCAGTCTATTCTTGAACGACATCTTGAGTCTGCCTACATCACACAATGTGATCTATAAGGTAGATTGGGTTTGGGATACACGAAATTTCCACTTCCATCAGTGACGATCGCTTCTGCCATAAATTGGTTAGCCTCTTGCGTCAGATGATTCTCGTCCGAGTGAATGTATTTTTTAGGATCATAACATACTGCAGTAGCATCACCACCTTTACTTCCACTACAAGTTTTTCCTTA
The DNA here is from genome assembly GCA_023531295.1 of Papaver armeniacum. Lineage (NCBI taxonomy): Eukaryota > Viridiplantae > Streptophyta > Magnoliopsida > Ranunculales > Papaveraceae > Papaver > Papaver armeniacum. Next base: position 51,435 of record JAJJWW010017329.1, read on the forward strand.
GACTCTTGAGGAGGGCTATAAACGCCTTACAGTAATCGGCAAAGACAATCTGAACATGAGGGTGTTGGCTGCTTAGCTCCATAAGTGCCTGGATTAGATGGTTGTTATGAAGGGAGAGACAGTTGAAACTTCTCAGACACAGGTATGAGTGAACCTTGCTCAATGGAATTTTGTCGTGGAACTTTTGCAAGTAAGTTGGTTGGCATCCAGAAGGTAAACTCCCATGAACCATAGTGTTCCTAGCACCAGCATGAATTAATCTGGTTATTGAATTTATGATCGATGCAACAACTTTAGGTACGAGAGAATCCGCCAACTCCATTACCTTTATACCCTTTGAGAGGGTATGATATTAATCCCTGCTTCCAAATTTCTCCACCAAGAAAATTGCATGACGAAGATTCTTTCAGCACTCGTGATGGTTGGAGGGGATAGACGGGAGATGCGTCATGAACACATCAACTTGTTTGCTGAGAGAATTATTTGTAAATGACAAATGGAGCGCAGTTGCACCTCCTGCTTTGAAGTATGATCCATAATGAAACTTGTTATCTTTTTTGTTTGCTGCATATTGTTTAGGAGATGGAAGATGAAAGGATGAAGATAAGTAATCAACCACTTCAGAGTTACCAGTATGGCAGTATCCTTAGACAAGGTACCGAAGTTATATATTGAGATGAAAGGATAACCCTTCACTGAAATAATTCCCTCGCTATCACTAGCATTAACACATAAAGATGAACCGAAAAGCGACACGAAAAATACAATCATACAAAAGCGTTTTGTCTGAATAATCCCCGCTGCCATTTTTGAGGTTGAGAAAAGAGAAAATCTGATAACTTTGAGAGAGAAAAATAATATTTGACATGATATTTAAGAAGGTGTGGTCGGGTATTTATAGGCTTATAGAAGTTTGCTTCTTTTAGGAAGGATTTTCTAAGGGAGTGACTAAATACAACCCATATCAAGGTTAAATACAACCTTCTAAAATTATTATTGACTTCATCAATGTGGTTAAAAAAACTTAACTTTATATCTTCCCCCTTTTCCTTATGTATTTAATTATCCTAGATCTTGAACTCCATATTTAGTTATATCTGTTACTCTCAATTAATTCAATCAAATTGATCATTATCAACAGTGTTGTGTGATGTATCTTTTTACGGGTCTAATCGGGGAATATTCTAACTATGATATTAAACTTGAGTGACAATAAAAATATATGAAGTTGATCGAGATCAGTTGCAGTTCCATGAGAACAAAGAAGAGTTAAACTAGTACATTTGTAATACACCGATTTCGGCAGTGGTTCACCGAATTGAATATAAGTAATGGTTTGTCCTTTCCTAACACCGAGGCTTGACGAGTAGACTTGATTGAGTTGTGGGAAAAACTTCTCAGTTAAGCGTGCTCGACTGGGAGTAGTCAAAGAATGGGTGACCTCTCGAGATGCTGTTGCTGGCTAACCGCAGTAGTGATGTTAAAAATCATACACTGTCGGACCGCAGTGGATAAGTATGAACAATATCGATGTTAGTTGGGATACAACTAGGGACGGATTGCTTGCGCTCGGATGAGCGAGTATGGTGAGCGGTTATTCCATATACTGGTCTCATAACATGCAATGAACGTCTACATTATACAGAGGACTTTTTACCACAGTTGGCTCCATAGTTGGCAGAAAACTGTGCAGTTAAGCGTGCTCGGGCGGGAGCAATACATGGATGCATGGGTGACCTGCCTGGAAGTTGTTGTGTTGTTGGATGACCGCAGCGATGTCCATTGAAAACCCCACACTGTCGGATAACCGCAGTGGCTAAGTGGGACAGTATCGACGGAGGATCGGATCATTACAACATTTCTTAGATGCATAAATATAATTATTTTCCCACTTTGTTTTGAGTTGACAGTTATTTGATGAATTTTCTTTATGATGTTTAGTTCTTAGAATTTAAAAATTTATAGTCAGAAACTATTTACGAATTTAAGAACTTGGAAACATATAAGTCGGTCGAGTCACCGAGATCATCTTTTTCTCGTTTTCAATTCAACCTGTTTATGAATCTCAGTTCTGAGCATGTCAACGGAAACACAAAGATCAACTTTTAAATGTAACTGCATTTGTAGGAATCTAAATAATAAAGAAAGATGATTAAGGTAAGTTTTTTTCACCCACATTAATAAAGTCCAAAATAATTTCAAAGGGTTGTATTTAGTCACTGTCTTTCCTAAATAGTGAACTGACTTTGGATTGTTGAGACTATTAGTCCCACAGTGTCTAGTTATCTAAGATCCCACTTTTATAATCCTTTCGGCCACTTCACTTATTGACAATTGGTTTTTAGTTGGATGCACATATTCTAACATGGTGAAAAAGCGGGGGTCTAACATCCATACCCAATATTTCGTTCGGCAATCTGAATAGACAAACTCCAATATCCTTTCAAGAGAATCAAAGAAACAATCATACTCAATTTATAGAAAAGTATTATAAAGAGTATATATATCTCAATTTCTCAATTCAATCTGTAATAAAAAAAATAGGAATTTGCGAGCCCGATTGAATAAGATAAATAACTTGGACGGTATCACAAACCAATATCCAAGTGTCAATCAATTCAATCAACAACCCAAAGGTCGGATTCAAGAACTGATTGAACTTAACGCACAACCTGTGATAAACTTCAACCACTTTGGAGGATAAAATGGATTTCTCTTTGTCTACTGGAAACTCTAATTCTAATTTTTCAGGTTCTACCGTGTGTCTAGCACCCTGCACAGTTATGGCGTCTTAACCATCCTCTATATTGACATGTTATTATTGTACTCTCAAGGGTCATGAACTCTCTAATTGTTTCAAGTACAAACATAAGATAAAATATGTCAATAAACTTCAATGAAGAGCAAATCGACTAGCAAACAAGCTCAAATTTGTTCAGAAGTCGTCTGAGGTATGTAAACTTATCTCTTATCCGAATAAGTTAATTTCCAAAGAAAAAATTAGACCACTCTAGAGTCTAGAAAAGAATATGGTCTAAACAGTCTGTCAAACAGGGTTCTAAGAATTCCGTTCAAGAAGGTTATGGTGGACAAATTATTGTTCACCCCAGCACAACTTAATTGTGTTGGTTGTGTATCTTGTCTCATGTGCCTGATTCAAAAGAGACAAGAGTTTGCACACTTCAAGCTTTAGGAAAATAGAAAAGATTTTTTTTTTGTTTTTTGTTTTTGGTTTTGTTTTCGCCGATTTGGAATTCTTCCACCTTTTCATATCTAATTGATATTGAAAGGGCTTTCTCTGTTTGATCAATAAAAGAGGGTTAAAATCAACAATTATGCCTTCTTTAGGGTTGAGAATTGTGCGTACGTGAATCCTTTTAGTGTATAAAGGTTCTGTAATCCTACATTCCTTTTTCCCTCTCTAGAAAACTCTTTTTATCACAAGATTGCTTATTGAGTATGAATTGTGAGTATAACTAAGTTATACTAAAACAAGTAAACTAACATGAATATCAGAGGTAAGAAATACTAGTCAGAAGTTTTATATTCCATCTTCCAACATGTTATCAACTGAATCATACTCAACATTCATTCTCTCTCAATATTAATAACCCTAAATCATTCTACTGCAGGCTTACTCTGGTAAAAACTCTTATTATCATCAAAAGCGCAAGAGCAACACTTTGAATTTTTTGATGCTGCTTCCGTCGTTTGATTAAAGGACTACAAGGTTGTTAGGTTTTCTCTAATGTATTTTATTTTTTGTTTTTTGTTCATATCAAGGTTCATAATTATTTTGATGTTTTAAAAATACTTCAGGGTTTCTTAATTCTTTTGCTTTAGAAACTCATATTGTGCTTGTTCTGTTTTTATTAGTATAGGCAAATGCGGTTCTTGGCTACACAATAGACAATTGCACAAGTATGAATTTTTACGACAAAGTTTATTTGTTGAAGTGAAATTGAGTTGGATTAACTATTAAGCAATTCAGTTGTTGGTTTCAGTGTATTTATTGAATGTTTTTTCTTTCAATGAACATTTAAGTGAAATAAAAATCAATTGAAGTAGTTTTTTTTTTATTTTTATGGTTAGACATATTATATTTGTATATATGTGTTTGAGGGTGAAAACTGTTTCTGCTGGTTTTGGTAAATTTGGGTGTGTGCGGATGATAAACGAATCTAAACCCTAAGCAAATGCACTGCATGGGAGTACTTTAGATTCGAGAGATCAATCTGTACAATTCTGGCCTAAACCAAGAAATGGTCGTTCCACACTTGCTTCGGTCACAAAGTGGAGGAGACGGGGTTGATCTTAGGTAGGGAAGCGAAGAAGGTGTTGAGATTGTGAAGGTGTTGGATGTTTATGGCTTGTATCAGAATGTTGAACTGGCTTGCATAATGTAAGCTATCAGTTCTGGGTGTTTCCGGATACGGTGTTAACAACAACTTGGTTTCTCCTGTTGTTTGGAAATAGGTCGAAGAACCTATTTATACAAGTCATTTGAGCGCAAACTTCATCTCGTAGGAAGTGGAGGAAGTTGAGTGATGGAGTAGTGGGGTCGTGTAGGTGATTGTCACGCGATCACGCCTTTGCCCACTTCCCTCATTACCATTAACCGTCCACCTTTCCTGATACGTTCTCGTAATGATTGCGTTGCTGGCTATAAAATGCCAGACCAATATCCCAATAAGTATCCCCCAGTTTTTGACATGCTTGATGTCTCGAATGAGTGGGTCAAGTCGTGGGACCTGCCGCAAGGAATAGCATACGGTGATATTAGGTTAAATAACTAAGTTATTTATGGAGTTGATATTCATGAAATATCGTACATTCTCTTAAGAAAGCAGCTCAAAACAATCGATATGCATGAAGCATCGCTGTTTTAAAGCTTAATTGAGTAAGTCGCGGACTAAGCGTCTTAAAATGGCAGCGCGTCCAATCATGTTCGAGTGATCGTTTGGAAGCCGCATGGGTGGGCCATCATCTGGTCGATCACTCCCTGTGGCAGAGTGGGGGACGATAATCATTGAGGCGCTTCATTGATCGCCTAATTTTTAATCCAAGTCGTCCGACCAAGCTGGCAAAGTTGGACGGACGAGATGATTTACGGCACATATTTGCTGCCGCTGATGGATTATATGGTTTTTCAGAGGTGCGCAAACATCCCCTCTTTGGCTGATCGAATCCAAGCATTGGTGTTAATTTTGGAAGGACCAACCATGCATGCGTGGAGACAGCCCACTGGCGTGCATGTATACACCTCTCGGTCCCACAAAGGTTCGATCTAGGCCACTCAATTTGACCAGCAAAGATGAGTGGTCGTGATCTATTTGCGACAGAAATATATTGCCACAAAGGGTTTAAAAGCCGTGTGGCATGCCACCTTTGGGGCGTGCGTTTCTAGGCGTCGGGCCCTAGTCTGCATAGGGCGGCCGGTCACACGCAAGGGTGGGCCCACGGTGATCACGTTGACATCATTGGGACCTCTTGAGTCTATATCTACACCGTCCGTTTAGGCTGGTGAAGATGGATGGTCACGATCAATTTACGACAGATACATGTTGCCGCAAACCCTAATTAGGGTTTTGAAACATCCATGTCCGCGCAATTTTGACCAAGCGGTTTGTCATGCCGATGGCCTCCTTTGGGGAGGTCAATCATGTGGGGACAATGTTGGGCTGACGGTGAACTTATGTGCACCTTCCTGATGGTCTAGAATACAATCTAAGCCATCCAAATAGGCTGGCTAAGTTGGATGGTCGTGATCGATTTAAGACACTAGTGAATTTCCACGACCCAATTTAGGGTTTGGAAGCATCACGCCTGCCATGGTTTGGGCGAGCATTTCACTGCTCAATGATAGGATCCGGAGATGCCTATATTATAATAACCGCAATCGCACGGTGTCTAACAAGTAGACAGAGGCAAGTACGGGTCGTTCCCACAAGGAGCGGTGGAAATATCAATAATCAGTATCTCTTATTGACTAACAGAAATGAAGTTTTTAGATTTTTGAAAGAATAATAAAATAAAAATAAACTAAAGTAACAAAACGAATCCAATGGGAGAATAGGTAACCAGGGTTTGTAGTATCCACCACTATTTCCTTGCAAATACTGAAATGAAACATAATTATGAATACGTGTTTATTGTTCGTTCTATTGACATCACCTATTATATATATCAGAGTCGCAAATATCACTGGTATACCCTAAGCATGGCACATCAAAAGACTAAATCCAAGTATGAACCATCAAATTGCATCAGCGAGAAAGTTATACGAAACTAAATACAGGTTCACAAATTTTATATGGCTTTTCTAAGCATAACCCATCAAAGTTTTTAACGAAGCATGGATCATCAAATAATAAGACAAATAAATTTGTAAAACTATCAATTACGTGCATAGGTCTCTAGAACCGGCAATGCAACAACTTATATTTTCGATTAATCAATAAACATTATTCAAAATTAATCAATTCAAATCATATTGGTCTAACGCTATATAATCAATTCAATTTAGCCTAATACCCAAAGTGGTCTCAACCCAAACCCTAGTCACAATAAGTTTAGCAATACATAACCATGAGTTTCTTAAAACCCATAAAAATAATAATCAAGAGAGAAAAGATTAAACCAATGGCGTCGTCTTTCTCCCTATCTATGCTTGAAGGGAAAAAAACGGTTCAGTCCAAAACCGCTCAAAAAACGACAGTTTAGTCCAGACCTAGTTGACTAGGTGCAATTTAATCCAAATAATGTACAAAGACACTACTGACCTTCGCACGCTTTTATTTAAGCACACGTGAAATCAAATGGATCGTTTTTTGTAACTCGATACGATCTCGTGATTGCGACACGTTAGCCCATAATTAAAAAACTAATTAAAGCGGCGTAACGGACAATTTCTGCTTTAACTCCACCATTTCTGTTTTATCAGAAACTTCAGAAACTTCAAAAGAAAAAATCAAAGAGAAAATCAAACCCTAAAAAACTCACAGACTAAAACCCTAAATTCATCAAGAAAACTCGATTCTATGAAGCATCATTAGCATAATGATGAAAAGAAACAAAGTAGTTTCTAAGAATAACACACCAGCAGTTGAAGATTCATCATCAACTGAAGAACAAAATCCATCACTAGCAGGAGACGAAATCGAAAAATCAACGTCACCAACGACAAGATCGAAGTCGTCGTCAAAAGAGTCAACACCAATTTCAACACCAACGCCAAAATCAGTAGGTCCAAAAACGAGATCTAAGAGAAGTTTAGAAGTACCAACATCAAAATCAGTAGCAGAAACCTCAAGAACATCACCAATTAAGAAGAAAACAAAGACAACAAAGCCTTCAACATCAAAGCCTTTTGTACCAGAAACATCAGCAGCTAATAAGAAATCAAAGCATTCAAAGGCTTCAACAACTGTTAACATAAAAAAAGGTAACAATTCAAGTCCAGTTCTGTATATTTTTGAGCAATTTTTATGATATTTCTTGTATGTGTACCAATCTGTACACCACCATGCTACTGCTGTGTTTCATGTGCAGTTTTGTTTTTATGATATTTCTTGTATGTGTACCAATCTGTACACCACCATGCTACTGCTGTGTTTCATGTGCAGTTCTATATTTTTCTGAGCAATTTTTGTGAGAATTGTTGTCTGTGTGTAAATACCGGTACACCAGCATGTTGTTGCAGTGCTTCGTGTCCAGTTCTGCCTGTTTTGTAGCAATTTTTATGATATTTCTTGTATGTGTGTAAATAATGGTACACCAAAGATGTTGTTGCGTATTTCATTTCATGGTATGTATGTTTTGTAGCAATTTTTGTGATATTTCTTGTATGTGTGTAAATACCGGTACACCAAAGATTTTGTATGCTCATATCTGTACTCGGTGTACTTGTTTGTACACCTGACATTTTGCGTATGCTCAGTCTGTTTTTTTCTCACTATCTGTAACAGTGTACTTGTTTGTACACCAGCATGTTGTATGCTCATATCTGTAACAGTGTACTTGTTTGTACACCAGCATTTTTGTATGAGTATCATGTGCCATGCTTCTCTTTTCTTATTCTCATTCGTCTATTTTCGTAGATACAAAAAAACCATATAGAGCAGGTTTTAATGCAATCAGTGAGTTTGTGAACAAGCACTTTGAAAAGGATGGAGAAGTACGTAAAAAGGATCGTGACAAAGTCTGTTCATGAATTTCGGTTAGAGAAGCAAAAAGAGAGCCCTTTCTCGGCTCGTAGTAGATGCCTTTATTAACAAGAAAGCTGAAAAGGAGGAGGAGGAAAACTCAGAAAAGAAAAAGGAGAAGAAGAGAGATGATGTTTGGTTCAAGAGTCCAGAATCAATCTTGAAGATTGTGCAAAATTTCCGCCATGATCATTCGTGAAAGAAATGTCTTTATGTTCAATACCGCGAGGAGAAAAACTTTGTGGAAGTAGAGACTATGCCGTAAGATTTGTTCTTCATTTTTGAATTAGAAATGGTGGGATGTAACCCGATGATGGAGAATGTGCCAAAACTAGAGCCGAGCAAACATACGGTCCACTAATAAACCGAATAAACAAGCGTAAATCTAAGTTGGGGAAACTTGATGTGGAGAGTGAAATCTTGCGTATAATGAAGCTAAAATCAAAGTTGGATAAGGAGATTGAGAGAAATGCTGAGGACTTGGTAGTGTTGTTTGCGATGTATCCGTGCATCACTGCTTTTTTTTTACCACAAAGAAATGGAAGCGGGATTACGAAGAGCAAATTTGCTCCCTACTTTGAATCATTTGAAAGAATGAAGAAAACCAACCGCCAAGTGCATATACATAAATATTTAATGGATAACATAAGGAAAAATGTTGGTGATCCACTTAAAGTTAATGGTTGTACTGTACCCGTTGGTGAGTACACTGCTATTCTGTATAGTATGTGTACATTGTTTTACACAAGTATTACGTTGTACCAATTTACATGCTTTTGTACATCAGTATTTGTTCGGTCCTAAGATTTCTAACTCTTTAACTTTTTGTCAATGCAGTATTGGTTTGCCGAACATAACAACAAAGATGACGCCAAACAATGAACATGGTTTCCCTAGATTTCTAAGGTGGGTAATCGGTGACATCAAGCAATACAATAGAGAAAGACATTAATGAAGCCATGAAAAAGGTAACTTCATAACTTTCTTTATGATAGTGATTTCTTCCTATATGTGTACAACAATATACACCTTGAAAATGGTGAGAAAATTTTGTCATGTGCACAACAATATACACACAACACGGGTGTAAAAAGATGTACACCGTTATACATATTGACACTTTGGCATGTTTTCGGGATGCAACCTGGGATGGGTAAAAGCTTGGAGTGATGAAAATGCAAAAGATTCGGAAGAGTACAAAGAGCAGGAAGAAAACAAGAGAGATGTATTGAAAGAAAAGTCTGTACATAAAGAAGACAAAGCAAAGAGATGAAGCATTGGAAGAGCTTTATGAGTTGGAGATTAAACATCAAAAGCTTGTTAGCTTCATTGAAGAAAAAGCTAAGATACTTTATTCAGCTAATCTGAAGACTGTGGAAAAAGATCGGGATGCTGTTGATTTAATTGCTGAGACCTTGGAAGAAATCATTTCATTGAACAAAAAGTTACAAAGTGAGGAAGAGGATGAGGAGGAGTTGGAGGTTGAGGAAGAGGATGATGATGAGGAGGAAGAGGTTGAGGAGAAACATGAAAATGAGAAGAAGGAGGACGATGATGGCGGCAAAGGTGATAATAGTGATGACGATGATGGTGGCAAAGGTGGTGAAATGCAGGGTGGTGCTGGCGAAGGTGGTGATATGCATGGTGGTGATGAAGAGGGTGCCAATTCTGAAAAGCGAAGGTATAAAATCACTCTTACTAAATGTGGCAGTCATTTTTTTTTTATGTGTGTAGATAGTTGTACACCAATATGCTATAACTCATACCTTTTCTCTAAAATTGCATCTTTTAGCTCCCCTTCGTCAAAGACCAATAATGGAAATGAAGCAAAAGCTATGGATGATGGAAGTGAATATGACAAAGGAGTTGAGTCTGAAACTGCTAACAAGCCGAGGTATGGTATCAACATTTTATTTCAGATATGTTGTATGATGTATATACTTGTACACCACTGATATAATTCAATAAAAATTATATTTTTCAGCAGGCCTCTGTCAAAGTCAAATGAAGAAGAGGATGAAACAAGGCTTGAAGTTGAGTCTGAAACTGCTAACAACCCGAGGTATAAAGAAATATTTTTTTGTTAGGCTCGCAGTTGTTTTCATTTTTATATGTGTACCAAGCGGTACACCTTAGTGATTTCTTCTGTATATGTGTGTGTACAAAGATGTACACTTTTGTAGAACCTAACAAAAATTTCATTTTTTTATGTGTACCAAGCTGTACACCTTAGTGATTTCTTCTGTGTACCAAGCTGTACACCTTAGTAATTTCATTTTTGTTTTCATTTTTATATGTGTGTGTACCAAGCTGTACACCTTAGTGATTTCTTCTGTATATGTGTGTGTACAAAGATGTACACTTCTGTAGAACCTAACAAAATTTCATTTTTTCAAAGACTTCTCTCGCGCAGAGACATCTCGCATATAAAGAAGACCAGGTTGCAACTCAAACAGCTGAAATTGATGAGGCTTCAATCATCGCAGCTGAAGCCTTAGCTCAGCTGGACCCTAAAGGCATGCTGCCGGTTGAAGGAGATGTGCTTTTACTCACTCAAGGAGAAGATCAACTGGATGATCCTTATTCAACAATCGAGGAACTTCTAGACAACTTGTCTGAAAGTGTCTTCATAAAGCTTGAAAAAGGTTGTTACAAAATGGCAGCGTCTGACGTGAAGGAAAAGATGGCAACCGTGATCAACGAATGTCCAAGCTTTCTATTGTTGAGCCAAGAAGATCCTAAAGAAGAGGCAGATCATTATCCAAAGAAGACATAAGAGAATTGATTGTTGTCGAACAAGTGCAATTCATCCAACAACATGGAGATGAATTTTTTAGCGATCAAGAAGAGCAGAAGACACCACCAGCAAAGACAAGAAATGGGAGGATGAAGGAAGCGAGAAATGTTGAAGACAAGAGTCGCTGGGCGTGGTGTCCAAGACACCACCAAAGAGAGTTGCAAAGAAAAAACTTGACGCTGATTTCACTGCCGAGGGCAAAAACAGACAAGTTAGGCCGAAAATGGATGTCAAAAGAGTTGAAAAGGGAAAGAGGATCCAACTTGAGGACGAAGAACAAACACTCTATCCCGCTCCGAAAAAGAGAAAGGACAATGAGTATCATCCTTATCGCCCACTGCCAGATATCCGTCAATCACCACTTTACCATGCCATGGACACAGGACCGGACAAGAAAAGGGTACAGAAATTCTTCGATTATGCAAGCCTGACGTAAGTTCACAAAAACATACCTCGTACTATATGAATGATCGAATCTTATTGAAAAAATCTTATGTGCACCACTATGTACACCATGTTGACATTTCCTTTATGATTATGCAGCTCTGTAGCTTGGGAACTAACAAGGCTCCAAGATCCAACAGTCAAGGAAGATGTTATGATTGTGGGGAAAGTACTTTGTGAATTGATGTTCAACAAGTATTTGGATCAAGCGGTACTCCAGATTTTACATCCATCGACGTTGCAATGCAATGGTCGGAGACAAAGATCCGTCATCCCGATGAATTAAGTACATGAGATGCGAAATTATGAGTCCTACCGCATGTGTAAGTTTCTCAAAAAAACAAATAAAAAATGTCATATATAGATAATTTAATGATGTGTACATACTAGTACACATGATTGACATAGATATACACCAAAAGTATGCCTTTGTAGATTTATTTAGGAGTGGACATAGATATACACCAAAAGATGCCATATGATTGACGAATGCTATATTAAGTGTTTGCATGAATGTTTGATTGATAGATTTTATATTGATTGCAGTACTATGTGAAGAACAACAACATCAGTGAGACACAAAGGCTTGTGGTAGATTTCATACGGGACATGCCTGACGATTTGGAAGTTCTTTTAATCCCCCTCAATCACTCTACAATACAAAATGCGGTGGGCTTCACTGGTCGCTTTTGAAATTTGATTTCATAATGAGGAGTGGAAGTGGTACAACTCGCTGCCCTCAAATGAGCACTACAAAAATGATGCACAACAACTGGCAAATGTGGTGCAGTTGGAACTCAACAAAAAGAGAGTGCTAAAGGGTGATGCGCCTATAGAACAAAGATGAGATAAACATCATGCAAGTTGTCCTTCTCGTGGTACCAATCCAGATTGCTCGTCGTATACTTGCTACTTTATAAAACGAGGTATCAAGAAGAGAAAGAGTATGGAAAGAGATCAGCAGAGGGCCGAAAAAATCTGTCAGGATATGAGAGCAACATTGGTGGCAAAGATGCTAAAAAAGTCGGAATCTATGAACGGGTGTGGGATATAGCAATCGATGAAGCACACAAGCAAGTGGCGCCCGAGTATGGAAAAGAATCCATTGAGGAGGAAGAAGAGTTTATTTTCATAATTCATTATACAAGATCAATTTTTGAATTGCTTGCTTCTAAACATTTTCTATCTTTGCAGACAACATAATCAAATTTCGCTTTGTATAACTTTGTTTATGACTTATCAAGACCTTGAATTAATATTTTTATTAGTTGGAAATTTGTACTTGATTGTACACAGGTGCTGACATAGGAGAAATTGTTCATAAGGTTTTTATCTCTTATGGTGTACTTGATTGTACATGTGTATCGACATAGCAGATATCGTTCATAAGGTGTACATAAAGGTACACATGTTCCGACAGATTTTCATAAGGTGTACATAAAGGTACACATGTTTTGATCTCCTAGATTTTCATAATCAAAAGAGGAAAATGAAAGACATAAGTATATTACTAAAAATTTTATATCATGCGTAATCGAAAAATTGAACATAACAAAAGTAATAAGTAATTACTAAACAAAATAGACTAGTAGCATCCATTGTACACCAAGGTGTACATAGTGGTACAATGTAAAAAGACAGGAAAATAAAAACTGAAGTTCACAGAAGGTGTACGTAATGGTACACATGTCCCGGCACTTATTATCCACGCCAAATAAAATTGAAAATACATTACCAAAAGTAAAGACCAAACACATAGAATCTTTTGAAAGAATGAAACATAGAAAAATTCATCAAATCATGGGGCAGTAGCTCTGTTGTGGTGACCAAGTGTGAAGCACTTTGTGCACATCATTTTCCTCTTTTGCTTCTCATAAGGATGCCCGATTCGTTGTGTTCTTCGCCTACCGGTGGAGGAACAGAATAGGAACAATAACCCTATCACTAGGATCATAAGTCTGCGGCTTGTCATAATTGGGGATTGGCAAGATGATCTCCTGGTATGTCCTGTTATACCACTCGGTGGTGAAGTATGGCTCAACAAAATCATAGATGTCTTCTCTAGTAGCTTGAATTGCAGCACAAGCATGTGCACAAGGGAAACCATTAACTCGCCTTTTGTGACATGTACAATTTTTTCGCAATAGATCTACGTAATGAGTCCGGGAGACCTCGACTTCATACAATCTTTCCATGGATCGAACAACGGTCCAAGTACGACCAATGTCGATGTTTTCCTTTAGTAAAGCCTCATATTCAGGAGTGAGCCTAGTGTTGAATGTTTCCAGACCTAGTATCCTTCTCTGAGACATTTTGTCCATAACCTTCAAACTGACATGATAAAAACACAAACCATGAAATCAAAAACATGTGTACAACAAAAAGGAATACAGATAAAACATGTGTACAACAATGTACACATCAAGGAAATCAATGTGTACAACAATGTACACACAGTTGGATACATGTATCTACAGATCAAAGAAAACACATGTATGCAAAACAAATGTAGACATAGTTGCATAAATAAAAACTAAACATAAAACTCACCGTATCGCATCGAGAAGAACAAATGCAGTAACTTTTTTAAAAGGAAGAACCCATTGTTGAAGGACTCAAGAAGAGTTGAAGAGTGAGCACCATATCTCGCATACAGGAAAACGCATTTGCCCATTTCTCCTTTGGAATAGTCCCGATATAGTTAGCAACATGCCCAGCTCCAATTGCATGCATTCCCTTCAAAGCTTCTTCAAATTTTTTGGTGTGTAAGAGTACGCAGCTTTGTAAAACAAATCAAGAACGGGCTTCAATTCGCATCACCCGATCCAATGGGGAGATTGCATTTGATGTGATAAAAGCAATAGCCGTGATATGAATTAGGAAAATATTTTGGAATGCCCTGCAAGAGTCCTTCTCCACGATCACTAAGGAAAACAATCGGACGATCATCGACCATCGACAATAGTTTTTGGAGATTATCCAGAAACCAAAACCAATTATCTTTGTTTTCAGACTGTACAATGGCAAAAGCAAATGGGTAAAACTCATTGTTTCCGTTGATACATGTTGCAACCATAAGAGTACCCCCCGTATCTACCAAGAAGAAAAGTAGCGTCCAAGTAAATCATGGGCCCGAGATACTTATAGCTATGCTTGCAAGCACCATAACAAACGAATATCCTCTCGAAATCTATTTGTTCCATCCTCAACTTCAAACTTCACATAGCTATCGGGATTAGTTTCCTCAATTGCTTTGACATACCAAGTAAAATCACTATAAGACTTCTCATCATCGCCATACTGTTCTTCAAATACAGCCTTCTTTCCCTCTACGGGCATGGTGATACTTAATATTGGACCCATAAGTTTTCTTGAAAAGTGATATGATCTCGATTGGGTTTTAAGCTAGGATCACCCCCAGTAAATTGTCGCGATCAAATGCTTGATTAACTTAGTTGTCACCGCAGGACTCTTCAACCTCAAACCAACACCACAACTACAAAAAAAAAATACAATGGAATAAGTAATGTGCACCACAATTCACACCTAATAAGATCTCAAAAACAACAATATGAACATACACAAGAACATGTATTTTAAGAGTACAACAAGTACAGTGCACCACAATGTACACCTAAAACAAATCGAACATAAAAACTAATAAGGTACACCACAATGTACACCACAGACTTTGGAGTGGGTGACTCGTAGGACAAGGCACCACAATGTACACCTAAAACAAATCAACATAAAAACTAACCAGAGCAAGATCTAAAGACTCGTAGAAAGGCACCACATATACTTGTTACAAGTACCAACAAGATCTACATGTGTTGGTACTTCAAAGAATCTAATCGTAGCAAAGGCACCACAATGTACACCTAAAATCAACATAAAAACTAACCATAACAAGTAAACTAACTATTTCAAAGAATGTGGACTAGTATGAAAACCACTAACCCGTGAGCTAGAATCTTTCAAAGACGAACCGAGAAGTATCACCATTCACAAAGCCCAAAATGAATCCTCCAAGCACAACCATCTTTTTCGCATTTTGCAAGAAACGAGTTCTATCATTTTTAAGAATAATAGGCTTGTGACCAAAGTAGCCATCTTGTATTCATCAAGAGCAATCCTAACAGCCTTTAACACCACCCACGAATTCTCTACCAATCTCGTCAAATATATAATTCCATTCATCGATAATAAGAGGCTTACCCTTGTCTCGCATCATGATCTAACACCCTTACCATCTTAGGACTTTCAGTTACACAAGGACTTAGAACAAGAAGCGTAACTATCGCCGCAACCAGGACTTAGAACCGTAACTATCAAGCATCGCTACTACCATACTTAGAACGAGAAGTATGATTCGGAATTATTCCCACACGCAAATACACATCTTCATTATCAATAAGAATCATGAAACCAATTAAGCTTTGAAGTTGTATATCACCCGTCACATAAACTACTTGAGCATTGTCCATATAATCGAAACATATACTCCCGTGAGACAAAGACCTCCAGTGCTTGCATGTTAAATGCTTCAATTCTTCTACGGTTATTTTAGTATTAACACGAAAAACAGCAGAATGCTCACCATGATTCAAAACAGCATTAATGAACTTGTCAGGCTTATTTGGAACCCCTACATATTACAAAAGAAATGATAATAAACATATGAAACATCAAATTCATAAAACCGAAAAAGTAAAACGGTGTACATGAAAGTACACATTTAAAAAATACAAAAACATCAACTAACGTTAAACCTAGATAAAAATACTCCATCAAATAAGCTCCAGAATCTTAATGGAACAAAAAATAGAAGACTAGGATATAGTATCACCGTCGATTTCTTATCATGCATCATAAAACTAAAAAAAAACAACATCAAGTAACAAAAATCGAATTTATCTAGTATTTACAAGAAATCATCATCATCAAGAGAATCAAAAAGCTAGAATATAACAAAATATCAACTCAAGATTACACAAATTGATATCATCAACTCATAAACTCGTAGAAAATAAAAATCGAAACAAAACTCTAAAATACAACCAAAAGAAAACTAACCAAGTTGAATTCTCGCTCCATTAGAAATCACAATCCAATCTATGAGAGGATCGATCTATCTCTCACTCTGTGGTTTCTTCAAACCTGAGATTAAGAATTTTCTACTATAGAACAAACAATTCTCTCTGAAACTGTTAAAGTTACTGGACTGTTAAACCTGAGATTAAGAATTTTTTTAACGTAAACCGAGTTGAAGTATGATGAAGAAACGATCAAATCATACTGTTAAATCTCT
Source organism: Papaver armeniacum (assembly GCA_023531295.1). Lineage (NCBI taxonomy): Eukaryota > Viridiplantae > Streptophyta > Magnoliopsida > Ranunculales > Papaveraceae > Papaver > Papaver armeniacum. The sequence continues at coordinate 68,191 of JAJJWW010017329.1, forward strand.
CTGAAACTGTTAAATCGCCTCCCAAATCATCTTTGAGCTGCATCCTGTGTTCAATTCAAGTTTCAGATCCAAAACTTTCGATTTCAAAATCATACTTTATATAGAAGGAATCGTTCGAGGGTAATTATGGTATATAGGAAAATCGGAAACCCGGGACTCGAACTGGTTTTGGACTAAATCGTCCCAAGTTTGGATTAAACTGTTCTGGGCGGGTTTTTTTTGGATTAAACTGTACCGGGCTTCAGATGGATGGATTAAAGCGTCCTAAGCCCAGTAACTTTGGGACTAAACGTCAATTTCTACATGCTTGAATGGCTTCACGGTAGCTTCTTCTCTTTCCTTCTTCTCTGGCTTTCGGCTCTGTAGCCGCAGCTCTAGTTGTCGGAACTCCACCCTCTTCTGTCTCTCGATTGTCTTCATATAGGTGTTGTTAGAGACGTCCACAACAAGACCTAAGAAATGATTTTCAAGCCCAGTCCAGGCCCACTTCAATTACCACACTGTCTTCCATTCCAGCAGCATTTTCCCTTTGGGAGTCCTGACCGTCTGAGTCTTGGCAACAGCTAACATTCTGTCCGGCTAAGTTTCAGCTCCTTCCAGACTTCCCATAAACCGATTTCTTTTCATCCAGCCAAGGGCAGCACTTATCACCATCGACAACTCTAGTTCTACAGCCATACTTCGACTCCCACATCATCACCAACGCCTTCCTTATTTTCTGCCCCACTGAATCGTCACCTGCATCTCCAACTTCGTTGTTGCAACCAAAATACGCTGGAATCCATCTCCCATCTCCACTTTCACCTTCAAACTCTAAACACAGTTCCCATTTAATCACAGGTTCGATGATTAATCACAGTTCTTCACTTTCGAACTCCACAAGAACCCCATCTTTCACTCGTTCGAAAACTCACTGACTATCATCCTCTGCCAGATTCGTTATTCATTCACGTCATCCTAGAGTCGCAGCAGTTCGTCACCATCTCTGTTCATCTCAGCAAAAACAGCTTCTTAGTTTATGTCTCAACTGAAATACTGCCATCTCTCTGACCCTTCTCAACTCCAAACAGCACCAAGCTCTGTCCGTTTAAATCTCGGCCACATATCATAACCAGCTTCACTCCATAATATGAATTCACCACCATTTCGAGCTTGAACTTTTGCTTTGCAGCTCGACTTTCGCCATTTGAACGCTCGAGCCCTTGAATACAGCAGCACCAACGTACGACCATCAAGCCATGACATCCCGCTCCATCAATCACCGGTGATAACCACAGACAACAACTCCCTCGCTGCTAGCTACTATCTGCAGCTCCAACTCCTTATCGTTCTCTTCATCTTCTCGCTTCATCTCGGCTTCAAGTCATCTCCCAACTCCAATTGCAAATCACCGGCCACAGCACCAGTTGCCCGTTGCGACCACCACCTTGCTGCTGTAAGGACCTGGTATTCTTAACTACGAATGCCAGCAACTCTTTAGAACCGTCGACAACCACCATCGCCACTGCAACCATCCTCCATTCCCATCTCAGTTACGTCCAAGCTCACCATACCGTTGGCACCAGCAGGTCACGGCCGATCACTACCACCAATCTCAGCTTGATTAAAGAATAACCCCAGGGAAAATTAGTGAATTCACGGCAAACTTTGATTACTGCCGATCCTCTTCATTTCTTGCCCGAGCTCTTTTCTATACAGCGACTTGGATGCATCAGCACCATGGCAAACTCAACTCAGCTAACACACAGTCCATCGAGCCAACACAACCGTTACTTCTTCATCTTCTTACAGACCTTGCCAGCACCAACTTCATCTCTGGATAAGAACTTCACCTGCTTGCTTAAGAAATTAACACTTCACATTAGAAATGTGGTAGTGATGAGTCATGTGCTACTCATTGCCTAACTCCTTAGTGGGGTTTCACGTGCTCGACAAACAAAAGAATTTCTTTCACCATATTAACTTCAGGCCTTGATGAGGCTTTGGTGGTATGACCATCCTAGGCATATAGCGATTAATGAAGCCCTGGTTCCTTGGCATGTTGAGTAGTACTTTTGATATTTTTGTCGCGAACGCCTATTAGCTTCTTAATTAGCCATATTCGACCCGATGATCGAATTCACTCGTACTTTCTACAAAAGCACTAAAATAATGACGTTAGCCAAAATATCCAATCCTAGCTAATATAAATATGGGTACAAAATATAGCATTTTACGTGCTTATCACTCAATGGCCCCACCATGGGCAAGTCGTTCGAGCAAGGGGAAAGTGGGGCCGCACGTGTGCGTGCTAGTACTTCCCTAATCATTCGTGGAGCAATCTAAGCCGTCCAACAAGGCTGGCAAAGTTGGACGGTTGCGATGTGTTTAAGACTGTTTTGGACAGTCTAGCTCAATCGAGATTCTTTCAACCAGCGCGACCACCCTACTTAGGATTGGCGTTTGACGGCACTGGGAGGTGAATGGACAAAGTCCGATTAGTCGGAACATTAGTGGGCCCGCCGATAGCCATCATGATGGTTTCCCATTCTTTCCTGGGTTTGGCTAAGCTTGTTAATCTGTGCGGCCAAATTGTGTGGCCGTGATTATTTTTTGAGACTGGTGTGAACAGTCTAGATTTTCCTTAAGGAATTTAAACGCGTTCGATCGTGCTAACTTTTAATTAAAAGGTGTGCGAACGCGCTGATCTCTTTGTCAGAGGGTGGTGTAGTCTATGTGAGTATTTTTATGCAGGTCTCAATACTGACACTTCGGGAGATTCATGTTACTCCATTGCGAGCGAACATTTAATCGTCATGTCATGCCAATATTGAGAGTTCGCTGATCGTTGTCGTAGGCGTCAAAAATAAATTACACTTTCTTACTACTCAAAATATATAATGAAGCAAGGGCAAGAAAGGATCGTTCCCACAGAGAGGTCTTGGGTTGTCAATATGTTTTAGTATCTTATAAGTAACAAGGGGGGTTTTCTGATTTTTATATAATTAAAAGTAAAATAAAAGAAAAACAATAAAAAGTAAACACGCAAATCAAGGATGTGAAAATATTGGATAAAGGTTTCATCTTCAATGGTAAACAAGTTTTGAATGTATGATTAGAATTCTATTTAATCTCGCTATCATCAAAAGCCCTAGAATATCTTATTGCAAGAATACTCCATAAATCACCTAAGTCATCAACACACACATTAGAGCTGCGTATGTGAATTCTACCTAAAGAATAACCTAACGCCTTGCGCTAATTAAGTTCAATTCCTATGAGCATTAAGTTTCATAAATAGGCTAATCAATGCAATTGTAATACATTGCGCACACATTTCGAACAAAGGTCAATTTCTACATATGACTACAAGAGTGTATCACTACAAGCCGTAATCATATCATGCTACTCGTATTCAAGGTTATCGCTTGATGATGAACCCTAAATTAGCTATAGATATGGATGTGAGTTCAATCAATTCTAAACTTAACTAAACAAACATTCAATCATATTGCAATACATCAATCATGCAATTATTATAACCCGTAGAAATCAAACGATAATATTGAGAGAAAACTAATTCATAAAAATCATAACTTGGTTGCAAAATCCAACTACATCTTTAACCAAAAAAAAAAATCAACTACTTGGGTTTTTGGAAATCATCACAAAGAGTTTAGAAGAATCTATCATGTGAAACCCTAGAAAACAAGTAGAAGCCTCCCTAATGGAGATATCTAGGTTTAAAGAAAGACTTTTCTATTTATATGCTTCTCCCATTCCAAAAGGATACTCTTTCCAAATTTAGGTCTTCTCAAAATCCATCTCCAAGTGGTCCACCAAGACCATAAAACCCATATGTGAAAATAACTTATCTGGAAATTCGAGTCAAAACTGGTCGCCGTCTTGCTGACGTCATCACCGGAATCCGGTCGCCGGAATTTGTTACCGGAAAGTTATCTCTGCCCACCTGAATAATCAGAAACTGTCACCAGGCAATTGTATCCTTCCAGCACCTCAACTCTACTTCTCTGCAATTCAAACATTCACAAAATACCATCTAAGCCAATTCCTTGTTCTTGCGAAAACGTACCCAAAAGCGTAGCTCCAAACTCATATATGCCGCGGCCGAATCATGCATCCAACACATACCCCCTTCGCGATTCACTGAAATATTATGATCCATACTCTAAGCTCTGAAATCCGGCATCCCGGCCTATGCTCACCGGTTCGCCATTCTTGCTGCGTTTTCGCACAATCACTGCAGTTCTGGTTCAGGCACTCCTAGTCATTTTTGTGTAACTGCAAGCTGCTCCAGTCCAGCTGCACTTATGATTTCCCTAGCACCAGTTCATTGCTTCAAGCAAACCATCAACAACAACATTATCTCTCTCCATTCCATGCTGCAATCTCGCAAAAACCATCACCTGCAATTCACTAACACAAGCCACAACATCTCAGTTCTTCTCAGCTCAGACTTGATCTTCAATGCCAGCAAACCCATCTAAACCTGAGCATAACAACTCCACCAGCAATTGCATCAACAACTCAAATTCTTGAACTCAATCATTGACCCTTCATGACCAATGCTCCACCAACAGCATCACCTCAGAAACTGCAGCTTCGTCCATTTTGTAATCTACCGGCACCACAGCACAACCTATGGTAGCATCAACATTGCATCCAAGCTCTTAATTCATTCTCAGCTAGACAATCCAGCTAAACCCATATCTCCTTCCCTATCTCTGCATTACTGCCAACATCTTATATAACTTTTACTTCTGGAACCATGGCAAATAGCAACAACACCTCCAATTCTTCATTTCAGACAAACCAACAACAACACCTCAGATCAAAACTACAGCTCCCAACCTTTCCAACACCACCAGTTCCAAACAACACCTCTATTTTGTTCATCTCAGGATTCAATTAAACCTTATGTCGATCATTCCTTGCAAACCCAGATTACAATCACCACAACAATTCATCACCAGTATTCACTTCTTTCCATCACAGCTCAAGAACTTTCTTCTCTTCTTCATATCCAGGATCAATACAGCTGATTTCTTGAGTCAGACTGGTACCCAATTTCCATACTTATAACGATTTATAAATCCTCTCCTAACCCTTGTCGAACACGCCTCATACATAGCCCACAGATCCATGGTTGAAAGGCAGAAGATGGAGCAGTAGACTACAGCTGCACTGGTGACATTTCGCCATAAACTTGACCAAAATCTTCACATACTCGAACAAAAACCCTGCCCTTCCTGTGTTGCAGAAAATCCTCTTCGAAATCATCTTAAACACTCATCAAATATCATGGTCTTGTTGATGGAAAAGCTGGTGCAGCACCTGGTCATGATTGAAGTTGAATTGATCAGTCAGGTCTTTTCACAAACACCGTGTGTGCCAGATACTGGTAACTCCGTTTTAAGCTTGTTGGGTGACTCCAAAGGTCACTGCTCCTTCCCTGCATTGCATTTCACATTTAGAACACACCCATTCTGATAAACCTTCTCAAACACACATACATTCATTAATCAGTCATCACACAAGTTGGTTATTTCAGTCTTTCTAGAACAATTGAGCTTCGAAATACTCATCAATCAATGGCATCAATCCATGGATATTCTCCGGTTTCTTCAGTTCCTAACTAAACCCAAAATTGGTACCACTTGCCTCGAGCCAATTTCCTGTCTGACTGTATTTTCTCGTTGTCAAAACAGACACAAAACTATCACAGACCAAACCCATTGATTCCTTCTCTTATCTTGAATTCGAACCTCCCTACCGGAAATGAACCCGAGTATGAGCTTGGACTCATGGCTTGTCGGCAGTGTGAATTGGTGCAGAGCTGGGACTGGAAATGAATCAAGATTAAAATCTCGACCTAGTTCTAGTTATAAAGGAGGAGGTGCCCCTTAACGAACAATAATCTGTCTTTATCGAATCTCTCATATGGTTACCCCTTATCCTCAGTTAGGCTCTCAATAGCACTTCCCTGTGAAATGACAATTTTGGCCCCTTTTCACCTATTTCCTCTTCTTTTACTCCAATGACTCCAAAACACCTGTAAGATTCAAAACAAACGTAATAATACATAATTTGCAAGAAAACATAACAAAGAAAGCATAAACTATAGATATAATCGAGGTGTTTACAACACCTATCATTCTCTGGGGAACATAGCATAGGAAAACACTAAGCAGGTGATCGAATTTTAGATAGTGGTAAGTAGAGTTGTCGTTCACTCGGACTTGTTGAAATCGATTCTAGGATTTAATAAAGAAAAATAATAAAAATAGAGAAAATATACAATTTATGTCACAAGATGAAGAGAGTTACTGGGACTCGGGATTCCACCAATTCTCACATTCATGCGGTTCATATATTAATTCCGGACAATTAAAGCTCATAAAATAACAAACATCGACTCTAATTCTTTGCCAAGGTAGATTTTATAAAGAATTATATGTAATTCACAAGCATGACGCATCTAAAGTACCTAAGACTAAGCATGCGACATCTAACGAATTCACAAATAATCAAGAAAAATCATAAATCAATTATAATAGTGCAAATAGTCATAAAGGAATCAAATAGAATTACCACATGGGTGCAAAACAACTTCCTCCGTCGTCCCAGTGATGGGTTCTAGCTCCGCATGGTAAAAACACACTCAAAGGATTTTTTTTCATTGCTCAAAAAGGTGTGTTTACAATGGTGAAAAGGAGAAAAGTAATAAAAACCGGGTTTGTACTTGATTATAATTGTTACAAACCGAGATGTTACAAAGAACGATAAATGTCAAGTGTCGCTGTCGCTGTAGTTTTAAGACTGTCTCCAGAACTACGACCCACTATTGTGAGTCGTTATCACTGTAGCATGTACGACGGTATTCCGTGCATTTTATGTTCTTCGTGTTCTTCAATGGCAGCAGCAGCAGCAGAAAAGTTCTCTGCAACTCAATTCTCGCCTCTGTCTTCTCCCAATTCTATCCCAAACTCTCCATCCCCCTCTCTGACTCCCGAGAAGCCTTTATATCCACCACAACATCAAGAAATCCTTGACAATAACTCCCATGATCCTTAAACATCCACGGGAATAATTTTTCTTTCCATTCTCATGTGTTCTCCGAGATATTTTCTTCTCTATTTTTGCACCTCCACGCGTCTTTGGGAATAAATCTCTATGCCAAATCCTATCAAACTTCAAATTCCAAATCTCACGTATCTTCCAACCATAAAAATGAAATCCCGAGTATAATTCTTTCTCTCTGTGCAACCAAGAACCGACGAAAATCTTCCCTTGTTTACGTGAATAAATCTCTTACCAAATCTGTTTTGGTGCAATAACTCGATATCTATCCAAATCAATGAGAAAATCTGACAATATCTCTTCAAATTTATGAACCAAAAGTCATGCAGGAGGATAACTACTTTCCCGCCAAAATCTACATTTCAAACAAAGAAGGTGAAGTGCCCCTTATCCTGGTCCGATGTGTGAATAGCAATTAGGGTGCCCCTTAGTAATTGGGTGCCCCTTAGCCAAAATTGGAGTCCGCTTAGCAAATGTCCTTTAGGGGTCCCCTTAGCAGTTTTTCGAGCCGATTCTTCCAAAAACGTTTATTTCCTAAAAATACCTACGCACACATAAAACGCCATAATAAGTACAAAATCGAGTGCCAACAATATATAGTATTGAGATCAAATTAGACACAAAATGTGTCTATCAAATACCCCCAAACTTATTATTTGCTAGTCCTCGAGCAAATTTATTCTAGAAAATAAAATGACTACACTTAGCACGTGTAGCAAGCCGTTAAACCGCTAGGTGGCCCTAGCGGCGGAGTGTTGTCTCCGGAGGGTTTACCAGAGGTGTACCCACAAAACCTTTACTCCAGACCCTAGCTATCTACGCAGAACCTTGGAAAGCACTAAAGAATCTCCTTGGTTGGAATACAATCATTGAGTATAGGAGGAAGTACCCTGATGCGAAATTCCAATTGTTGTACACGAGTTTGCACTCAAGCATACTATAATTCATATAAAGTGACAGAGCTCTACTCAGATAGTTTCTGGACATCATAAACCGGAGTCAACCAATCACATGGATAGATTAAGAAGATGGATGTAGAGAAAAACTTGGATGATGTTGACTAAGGTGAACCTATCCTAATGGACTAAGATACTGGTCTGGACTAATATCAACACAACTGGCATATACAAGGGAACCAGTGGTCGATAATCCTAACTCTAGGTCAACTCAGCTGGCATATACAAGGGTACCAGTGGTCGACTTTATTGAATTTATTTCGGTTGGTATAATGGTTTGGTCTTTTTTTTTTTTTTTTTTTTTTTTTTTTTTGTATCTCTGTCACTCTATTTCACCCTAGCAATGGTAAAAAGAAAAAGAAAAAGAAGTGATCAGGACTCTTTCGATGTTTCCATCACGAGGATATGGCGAAACTACCATGTTTTCTTTTCTAACACCTGAGCTATGTGCTTTTATGAATAGACTCTTCTAGATGTTTCCATCTAGTCAGATTGGTTCCTCAACTCCTACAACCAAAATGTTTCCATCCACTTAGATTGGTTAGTGCCGACCTTAATAAGCATAAATTTCTAGGCTCTGGAGTTCATTTATTAATACTGCAACTAAAAGGTTTCTCCCATACCCCCAAACTTAAATCTAACATTGTCCTCAATGTTCTAAAGATGAAATTAAAAACATGAACAAGGAGAAACTGTTACCATTTGAAGCAAAAGAGATAAGGAAAGATATTACCATGTCGCATGAATATTGGGTTACCTCCCAAGAAGTGATAAGTTTAAAGTCTTCAGCCAGACATTGGAAAGGATTAGTCACCTCGAAGAATCATATAGCAATAGAATAATAATAATCAGAAGAGGTCAGGAAGATATCCGGATCAAAAAGTGCTAACCAATAAAAACAAGAAGAGGAGATGTATCAAAACATTTAAGCTAAATGACAACCAATTAATTCAAATCATATTTCAATTAAAATTAATGCAAAAGACGTCGTCCAAGTAATGGGGTTTAGCTCATCATGTTGGAAGATATCCAACACACCCTTATCTATTTTTTTGTTTAAGACAACTACATCTAGTTGTGGTTTGGGTAAAAAGAAGAACAATGGTGTTTCCACGGCTCTGTGGTGTAAAAGGGTCTAGATAAAAAGTTTTCCACTCGGGTTTTAAAGAGAATATTTTGGATATCCTCAAAGGAAGGATCTGAAGATCAGTTACGGCCAATTTAGGGTTCTAGAGTCCTGGAAATACTCAACTAAGAACTTAGAAGCACATAAAAATAACTCCAGGGGAATAATCGGGATCCTCTAAGTCAATCAGATTTGATTTCACACGGTTGACCACGAGTTATAGTGGTGGTCATTCTTAAGCAAATGTGTCGACCCTAATTTTCTAAAGTAATTAAGTTAAGTCTCAAAACTTAATAACCTCCCAAGAAGTGCTAAGTTTAAAGACACATCTGTCTAAATTCATTTGTTCCACAACAATTGGAAGGAAGGTTTTTGGTGGGAAAATAAAATAGGAATTCTACACAAACACAAACAAGGTGACTTGACCAAAACAAACCCTGATTTCTAGCAAACAAAAAGCATGATGGCTCCACTTAGATTGTTTCTAGACCAGACTTCTAATCCTTGAAAGTGAAATTGTTACAATTTAAGCAAACCCTCTCGGAATCAATCCGAGTTTAAGTAAGTTGAATAGAGGCGGAAGCTGCGTGGAGCTTTGGTCACATTCAACCACGAAACCATCATGAACTTCAAGTATGCTTAAAGAGTAACCAATATTTTTCGAATGACTTTCCTATTAGCTCGTTACCCTATCGGTCTCGTTCTAGTCAAAATTTTAGGCTTAGGTTCGTGTTTTGGTTTCGTTTTCCTAAAGGCGGGCAAGAGAAGAGTGATGAAATCGAACCCTTATCTTGTATGGCCGGTCCTTGCCCTTTACTAGGAAATTAAAACAGCAGTGGATTCGGTTCTCGACATATATTCACACGAAATCATCCGGTAAACCGCTGGCGGGGATTCGCGGGTGTTTAGAATTCTTAATGGGATGAACCGTTGAAGTCGACTCGGGCCACGACTCCTATGTCGTGTACAGAACCCGAGGGCCGAGACGATATCATCGCCGTCCTTGCCCTTCCCTGTGCAGTTTATATTTAAATAACCCTTCCTTAGGGTTTAAAAAAATGTCCAACAGTCCAAAAATAAAGTCCAAAATTAAGAAGTCCAAAAAATAAAAATAAAAATTACAAAGATAATTACCTAATTACAGTTTCTAAAAATAAATAAAAAAATTAATTACACTATATACAAAATTTTCCTCTTCACTCCTTTTCGATTTCTCTCTTCTTTCTTTCTTTGGCTTCACTTTACTTTTCAACACTTTCTCTTTTATATAAGCTCCGCACCAAGTCTGAAAGAAAATAGAAAAAAAAAAAAAAAAAAAACGCGTAAAAAGGAACAAATAATAATAAATAATAAAACCTAAAAACAAATCTATACACAAGTCCGCGTCGGCGGCGCCAAAAATTGATGGTAATTTTCAATAATGTTGTAGAAATAAAAGGGTTGTCGTTCACTCGGACTTGATGGGTTTGATTTTAAGAATTACTAGAAGAAAATACTTCACAGGATGAAGAGATGTCTGGGACTCAAGATTTGACCAAACTTAACAAAAATGTTCAAATATTAATTCTTTTAACAATTAGCAACCAATAAAAACATTGACTCTTATTTTTCCAAGATAGATTCTCAAAAGATTGGTTGTAAATCCTAAGCATGATGTATCAAAACATTTAAGCTAAGCATACATCATCAAATTAAATGACAACCAATTAATTCAAATCATATTTCAATTAAAATTAATGCAAAAGTCTAAAAAAAAAAAGAATTAAATAATTTTACCCATGTATGAAGGGTCGTCCTAAGTTTAGCTCATCATGTTGGAAACACGCTCAAAATAGATTTTATTGCTCAAAGGTGCTTACAAATGATGAAAAGGAGAGATATCAATAAAACTAGGTTTTAAACGAGATATAAGTGTTACAAACCTATTGTTCGATAACACCTTTCGTCGTGTTACTATTCATTTAAGCCTCCAACTACGGAATCGTGACCAACAATAGAGACAATCAAAACTTAATCATCACACCCTTATCTATTTTTGTTTAAGACAACTACATCTAGTTGTGGTTCTGTTAGGAGCTCGCCAAAAGGGTCTAGATAAAAGATTTGGATATCCTCAAAGGAAGGATTCTGAAGATGTTCGGAAATACTCAACTAAGAACTTAGAAGAACCTGGGGATCCTCTAAGTCAAGATTTGTTTTTAAGCAAATGGACCCTAATTTTCTAAAGTAATTAAGTTAAGTCTCAAAACTTAATAATAAATTCATTTGTTCCCACAATTGGAAGGAAGGTTTTTGGTGGGAAAATAAAATCAATCGTGGTATCATAGCCTGGGTTAACCACATCAACCAGAGGATGGGTTCTTAACAACTGAATTTCTTTATGGACACAACTAGGTTCAAGAAAAAGTGTATGAAGATAATCTTTTAAAATGGTTGAGGCACATATGTGAAGTCCCAAGTTAGGGACCTTTCTAAGAGTTAGAGCACATGGAGAATGATAATCACCCCCAAACTTAGAGTTTTCAGTGTCTCTAGAAAGACTAGTCACAACTTCCCTAATTTCAAGGTCATCTGATTCCTGAAAATGGTCAATTGATTCTTCTAAGTCAGGTTCATCCTCACTTATCTCTACAAGTTCATCTTCTTTGTCTAAGATTAATGTTTCTAAATCGCTAGACTCGAAAACAATATTCTCAGGATAAACCTGCTCCTCTAAACTATTATCGGCTTCGTAATCATAAGGAAATACTACATCGTCTAAAACGGGGGTATCTATAGTCAAATCCTCGTCCTTTTGAATAGGTGAATAATTATTAAAATTATTTGGATTTGAACTAGAAATAATATTATCCTTATAAAGCTCAATTGGGGTAACAAATTCCTAATCACTATGCCTATTTTTTTCAAATTCTTCATCAACAATATCCTCACCATAATCATCATAACATGAAAATGGTTGAACCTCATGTAAACAAGTAGTGTTACCGATTCTAACCTCGTCATCCTGATTATAAAAATTGTCCTCATTTTTAGGGGTACTATTGGAAACACTAAGATTATCTCGAGCAGTTCCGTTCTAGGCCTCTAACAAAAGCTTTCGAATCGACTCATATGACTTCATTATGGTATCGTGACTCGACTCACATGACTTCCTTATTGTATCGTGATTCGACTCACATGACTTCCTTATTGAATCTAGGAAAGAAATTTCACTCGTTGCATTGCTTTCGTCCATAACTAAGTTATTCATTTCTGCTAACTTACGTGTCGACTCAGCTAACTTACGTGTTGACTCTAGTAGAGAGAAATTTTGCTCGTACGACCGGTTGGTGTGTGGATAGTAATTGGGCTCAACATGGTATGACCCATAACCTTCAAAAGTTTGGCGTTCCCAACCATTATTCACACTATGGTCATAAAAAAAATGATGTCCATATTGTTCAATTGGATATTCATATTCATTGTGATGGCTATTGTAATACCAGTTTGACATACTAACCGCAAGGGAATTCTACACAAACACAAACAAGGCTGACTCGACCACAACAAACCTACTGATTTCTAGCAAACAAAAAGCATGATGGCTCCACTTAGATTGTTTCTAGACCAGCTTCTAATCCTTCGAAAGGGAATTCGTTACAATTTAAGCAAACCCCTATGGAATCAGTCCGAGTTTAAGTAAGATGAATAGAGGCGAGGGAAGCTGCGTGGAGCTTTGATACCCAAGGCCTCATCGCATTACAAGGCAGTGCAATCACGCATTCAACTCACAGAAACCATCATGAACTTCGAAGTATGCTTAAAAGAGTAACCAATATTTTTCGAATGACTTTCCTATTAAGCTCGTTACCCTATCGGTCTCGTTCTAGTCAGTATTTTAAGCTTAGGTTCGCGTTTGGTATCGTTTTCCTAAGGCGGGCAAGAAGAGAACGGTGATGAAATCCGAACCCTTATCTTGTATGGCCAGTCCTTGCCCTTTACTAGGAAATTAAAACAGCCGTATTCAAGACCTCAACATATATGCATACAAAACCATCTAGTAAACCCGCTGATAGGGAATTCGCGGGTGTTTAGAATTCTTACCTCCCGTTCCAGACGGGGGATGAACCGTTGAGGTCGACTCGGGCCACTGAATCCTATGTCAGTGTACGAACCCGAGGGGCCGAGACAGTATCGTAACTGTCGTCCTTCCCTGTGCAGTTATATTTAAATTAACCCTTCCTTAGGGTTTAAATTAATAAATGTCCAAAAGTCCAAAAATAAAGTCCAAAAAGTGTCCAAAAATAAAAAGAAAAAATACAACAGTGAAACCCTATTTACAGTTTCTAAAAAAAAAAAAAAAAAAAAAAAAAAGTCCAAATAAAATAAATATGTACAAAATCTTCTTTACTCCTTGGACTCCTCTTTCTTTCCTTCTTTGGCGATGCTTTCCTTTTATAGCACTTTTTATTTCCTTGTAGCTTCGCTCCAAATCTGAAAAGAATCAAAAAAAAAAAATACCAAAGGCGTAAAAGAACAAAAATTAAAAAAAAAAACCTAAAAACAAATCTATACACAAGTCCGCGTCGGTGGCGCCAAAAATTAATCGAATTTTAGATAGTGGTAAGTAGAGTTGTCGTTCACTCGGACTTGTTGAAATCGATTCTAGGATTTAATAAAGAAAAAAGAAAAATAAAGAAAATATACAATTTATGTCACAAGATGAAGAGAGTTATTGGGACTCGGGATTCCACCAATTCTCACATTCATGCGGTTCATCTATTAATTCCGGACAATTAAAGCTCATAAAATAACAAACATCGACTCTAATTCTTTGCCAAGGTAGATTTTATAAAGAATTATATGTAATTCACAAGCATGACGCATCTAAAGTACCTAAGACTAAGCATGCGACATCTAATGAATTCACAAATAATCAAGAAAAATCATAAATCAATTATAATAGTGCAAATAGTCATAAAGGAATTAAATAGAATTACCACATGGGTGCAAAACAGCTTCCTCCGTCGTCCCAGTGATGGGTTCTAGCTCTGCATGGTAAAAACACACTCAAAGGATTTTTCATTGCTCAAAAAGGTGTGTTTACAATGGTGAAAAGGAGAAAAGTAATAAAAACCGGGTTTGTAACATTATAATTGTTACAAACCGAGTTGTTACAAAGAATGATAAATGTCAAGTGTCGCTGTCGCTGTCGCTGTCGCTGTAGTTTTAAGACTGTCTCCAGAACTACGACCCACTACCGTGAGTAGTTATCACTGTAGCATGTACGACGGTATTCCGTGCGTCTTATGTTCTTCGTGTTCTTCAATGGCAGCAGCAGCAACAGAAAAGTTCTCTGCAACTCGATTCTCGCCTCTGTCTTCTCCCAATTCTATCCCAAACTCTCCCTCCCCCTCTCTGACTCCCGAGAAGCCTTTATATCCACCACAGCATCAAGAAATCCTTGAAAATAACTCCCATGATCCTTAAACATCCACGGGAATAATTTTTCTTTCCATTCTCATGTGTTCTCCGAGATATTTTCTTCTCTATTTTTGCACCTCCACGCGTCTTTGGGAATAAATCTCTATGCCAAATCCTATCAAACTTCAAATTCCAAATCTCACGTATCTTCCAACCATAAAACTGAAATCCCGAGTATAATTCTTTCTCTTTGTGCAACCAAGAACCGACGAAAATCTTCCCTTGTTTACGTGAATAAATCTCTTACCAAATTTGTTTTGGTGCAATAACTCGATATCTATCCAAATCAATGAGAAAATCTGACAATATCTCTTCAAATTTATGAACCAAAAATCGTGCAGGAGGATAACTACTTCCCCGCCAAAATCTGCATTTCAAACAAAGAAGGTGAAGTGCCCCTTATCCTGGTCCGGTGTGTGAATAGCAATTAGGGTGTCCCTTAGTAATTGGGTGCCCCTTAGCCAAAATTGGAGTCCGCTTAGCAAATGTCCTTTAGGGGTCCCCTTAGCAGTTTTTCGAGCCGATTCTTCCAAAAACGTTTATTTCCTAAAAATACCTACACACACATAAAACACCATAATAAGTACAAAATCGAGTGCCAACAATATATAGTATTGAGATCAAATTAGAAACAAAAATGTGTCTATCAGCAGGTCATCCATTAGTGAATAATGCTGATAGAACTCACGGAATATTTGAGATTGCTGTTGCACGCACCATTCTGAGTGAATTCCATGAATTATATTGAATTGCTTCAAATAAAGCGAAGAGGTTTTCTGCACTCGTCACTTATTAAACGCCTTTTCCTTTTGCAGGGTAACAACGCATTAAATGATGGTTTTACAATTTTAGCCCTGAACTAAAATCCACCATCAACATTAAGTCCCCTGCTTAGCACGTAATAGTTACACTATTGCGGGGTAAGCACTAGATGGTGACAAATAAAGATAAAACTTATGAGACAAAGTTAGATGTTACCAGGAGAGATATGTCAACCTTTCTTTGGAACATGTCATGTTCAAGAGGAATCTAGGTGAGCGTTCCCATAGCATGATGTCGGTTGGCCCCAGGTAGATTAGGCATACGGTTGGTTGGGATCTCAAACTATTCATGACGATGTCATAATCCTCGACTCTGATGTGGACGAGACCTATCATGAGGAATATCCTTAAAAGGCTGGTGAAGCAATTTCTGAAAAGATGTTGAAGCAGCTCCCAAAGAGAACGTTGACGTGTCTTCCGAAAAGCGTGTTGAGGCAGCTCGGATGTTGAAGGGCTTCCGAAGAGGATGTCGAAGCAGCTTCTGAAGAGGACTCTAGTGAAGGCGCCCTTGGTCCTTATTCATGTTGTAACTTCCATTTGTTATATCACGTGCGTTGTGCTTCCGTGAACATGAGATCCAGGAGTCGTATTTGTTAGGTGCGGAGGCTCTATCTCCAATTAATAGCGCGTGTGATATGATTGGACACGTTTTAAGAAGTAATCGCAATATGGGAGTACCGCGTGCACTAGCTCGCTGCTTCCTGATTCCGTAAAGGGATTTCCCAAAATATGAAAATTACAGATGGCGAAAATTCTTTCTGGGATCTAGGCACACTGAGATGGTGATTGAGAGGTTGTTTCGTCATTGAAGCAGCTGCACTTCAGGGTACAAAAGACGCTTGCCCTAAGAAGTATGCATTGGCTGCTTGATGGTTTCTTTCAATCATATTGCTCTTTCTGATTGCGATGATGATATGCTTGTATGGGCACAATCCTCCAGATCCATTAAGTGAAGTAGATAAGCTGAGAAACCTTCCGTTGTCGACGTGCCGCTATAAGCCTTCAAGGACTTCGTTTCAAGCAACATCCTTTGAATCGTCTTCTGAATCTTGGATGGCTGTATGGAACGGGATGCGATGAGCAGTCCCCAGTTACACTTCAGAATTGATGGCGTGGCTGGACACGTGAAAATATCTCTGATTTGTACTTTGAAGTCTTTGATGCACATGTATGTCTTCATGTTGAGAATTCTCTGCGGCTCGTAAAGCTTCAACAGTGATAATTTCTGATATTAGAAATAAACTTGTTAAGGGACGTGAAGGCACCCTGTGCTGTCAGTCCCCAGGTGTAATTATCCCGAGCTTATTTTCTCTTGAAAGATGTACGTCCATTGCATTTGCTGATAAGGTGTTGAAGCGGCTTCGGCCTCTTAAGAGAGCGCTGAAGTGGCTTCGGGAAAGAGAGCGTGAAGCGGCTTCTTCTGGAGAGCGTTGAAGTGGCTTCAGGAGAGAGCGTGCGTGGAAGCGGCTTCTGGAGTGTGCGTCGAAGCGGCTTCGAGCGTGCGTTGAAGCGGCTTCTGGAGCGTGTGTTGAAGCGGCTTCTAGAGCGTGCGTTGAAGCGGCTTCTCCTTCAGTTTGATTTCCCTTGCGAATTACATGCTTCTTGATTGACCATCTCTCTTGTGTTGAAGAAGTACTTGACTGACGGCGAAGGAATTTCATGCTGATCCTCAGTCCCCAAGCGTGAGTTATATGGTTCTATCTTGTATGGTCGGTGGGTTTACCATGATAAAGATATCACCATCTCGCCTCCGTAATGGTGACTCTATTACTTCTCCATGGGAAAGTAAAATACGCAAAAGTTCGGATTACCTCTGTCCGTAGTGGTTGTTGTTATGGTGAAGCTCTGGCGAGCAACAACGATTCTTGGCAGCATCTATGATCTAAAGAGACTGGCAGGGAGATGCATGGTATCTACTTGCACGAACTTGGAAGTCTTCATATAATGGTAAAGATCGTCTCGTTATTAGAGGGATAAGAAACCGATAGCTTCCTTGGTGTTTCCTCATGGAATGGAGAAGAGGGAGATAGTCCTCTACCCACGAGTATCTATTGATCTTTCAACTTGATAGATGCTGTCACGCTGGGTCTCTGAAGAAATAATTCGGGAGAGAGTTGGAGTTGAACCCGATGTTGATGAGGATCGTACGAGTTGCTGATCATGAGGCCGTCTTTGTGTCTACATTGCGTTTCATAGACGTCCAGGCATATCGCTGGTTTTTTGAAAATACGTCTGCTCTCTTGAGTATGTCCTCATCTTTGGACATCCTGGAATCATAATGATAGCGTGCTTGCATCTTTGAGATGGGTAGTGTTGAGCAGTCCCTAGCCACACTCCTTTGCCTTTATCGTCTTTGGATTATGTCTTTGAGGAGTAGGCAAGTTTCCTCATGCGGATGACTTAACTAACATGTTGTGTAAATATGATGAAGCTCTTGACATGGAGAGTCTGTATGTACCTCTTAAGTCTCAGGTGCGACTTTCTTTGGTTATGCAACTACTTCTTCTACGAGAGACGAAATTCTGAAAGCGTCTCTCACTGTGCCGACAAGCCAGATATGATATGTCTTGGACGTTGTTTTATAATTGTGACAGTCTTGAATGTGGTACTGGAATTGGAGTTGGCCGTTTTGGACGCAGGATGTTGTATCTCGGTGGTTTTCCTCTTGCTACTTCAGTGAAGCTGCTTACAGAAGGTCAAGGTTGTATTTCTGTTGGTGAGATGTATGCTTCCACGAATATCATGAGGCTCTTCATTCCTTGCAGGCTAGTTCTTTCTATCAGGGCAGGTGTTGTTGTAGTCGATCGTTTAACATCTTCACGAAGTTCAGAGGATGTCTGAAATTGCGGATTCTCTAGCACGATAGATGGGTATCATCCTATTGATGCATAATTCCACTGATCGTTGTTCAATCATATTTGGATCGTGACAATCCAGTGCCTGGATTTTGAACCTCTTGACATAATCATTTGGATGCTCATTTTTTCGTTGGAACATTCTCCCCAAATCTGAAAAGGTGATTTGCTCGGATACGAAGAAATATTTCTTGTAGAAAGCGGTTACCATCTCACACTAGTTGGATACGCTGTTTGGTGTGATGTTGTTATACCAGGTGTACGCTCTCCCAGTAAGTGACTTAGAGAACTCTTTCAGGCGGAGTACATGATTGTATTCGTGCTCTCCTAATGACTCCAGAAAACGAGAGATGTGCTCACGAGCATTACCGGTTCCGTCATAAAAGGAAAATTGAGGAGAGGAGTATCCTCTTGAAAGAGGAACTCTTTGCACATCAGGAGGATAAGGAGGCTGATGTCGGTGAGGTCTACCAGGTTTTCCTTGCCTCGATGCTGGAGAAGTCGTTCTAGATCCTCACGCGTGATGAAATTGGATGGATGATTCTTTCCCTTGAGCGCTCAGGAGCAACACGAACTTCTTCATCTATGAATGCACGCCCTATTGAAGTGCTTGCGCCAAAAGTGTTGAAAGTGTTCTTCATTGCTTCTATGGGCTGACGCGGCTCTTGTGGTAGTCGCTCCATTAGCGTCTTGAGGAAAGTGAGTACCTCTTTCTGAGTTGTATCCATGTCTGTCTGAACCTTAGCGAGAACTTCTCGTCTTTCCATCAAATCAACAAAGGTGATAGAGGGTTGGCCTCCTCTGGCTCCTCCGGTCTCTCGTCCTGATGGGGAAGTGGCATTAGCTCTAGTAACGACCGGGGGTGTTACGCTCGAATAAATATTGGTGGCGGCGACGGCTCTGGCTCCGGTGATTGGAGGTGTCACGCCTAAGGGAGTGTCTCATTGTTGTCCAGGTTGACATAATAGGTGTATCCTTTATGATGATTTGAAGATGGATCAAGCCTCCTTTGTTATTGCAGATGTACGAATTCTCGGAATTACGCCATGTTCTGGATCTACACGTTTTGTTGATGAAGTGATAGCGAATACTCCTGTCTTTAAATTGGTAGCAGTGGTGGAATAGAGATAAATCTTTTCTTTTGTGATCTCTGTAGGTGTCTTCCTGGGACTCCAATGGTGTTGAGATTTGTTGTCGACTATCTCCATACTGGAACAACAACTACGCGAATCTTCACTTTGTCTTTCTGGGTGTGGACCCTTTGAGGCATTTCTAGCTTGCTCCATATAACACTTGTGGTGTTTGCAGAAAAAGCGGTTGCTCCATCTGGATCTCCAGAGAAGCCGTTGCGTTCTTCTAAGCAGTAGTCACATCCTTTTGTGTTTCCACGCGTCTTACTTGTCCTTTCATCTGGGAGATTTACTGGTGCTCAGCTATCCAAGGCATTTCCAGTAGCATTGCTTGAAAAAGCATTTTTATGAAGCTTCTTAGCGAATGGAACACCGGAATTGAAATTGGTTGTTGAACCTAAATTGAACTTAACGATTGAATTGGATCTAAGATCCACCCTTTGAAATTGAGAAAACTGGAATGAATATTGAAATATTGATTTTGCAACCGAGAGATCAATCTCCCACAATGGTCGCCAATTGTTTGAGGGTGAAAACTGTTTCTGCTGGTTTTGGTAAATTTGGGTGTGTGCGGATGATAAACGAATCTAAACCCTAGACAAATGCACTGCACGGGAGTACTTTAGATTCTAGATATCAAACTGTACAATTCTGGCCTAAACCAAGAAATGGTCGTTCCAGACTTGCTTCGGTCACAAAGTGGAGGAGATGGGGTTGATCTTAGGGAGGAAAGCGAAGAAGGTGTTGAGATTGTGAAGGTGTTGGCTGTTTATGACTTGTATCAGAATGTTGAACTGGCTTGCATAATGTAAGCTATCAGTTCTGGGTGTTTCCGGATACGGTGTTAACAACAACTTGGTTTCTCGTGTTGTTTGGAAATAGGTCGAAGAACCTATTTATACAAGTCATTTGAGCGCAAACTTCTTCTCGTAGGAAATGGAGGAAGTTGAGTGATGGAGTAGTGGGGTCGTGTAGGTGATTGTCACGCGATCACGCCTTTGCACACTTCCCTCATTACCATTAACCGTCCACCTTTCCTGACACGTTCTCGTAATGAGCGCGTTGCACGCCGCACGTTGTAAACCGCCAGACCAATACCCCAATAAGTATCCCCCAGTTTGTGACATGCTTGATGTCTCGAATGAGTGGGTCAATTCGTGGGACCTGCCGCAAGGAATAGCATACGGTGCTATTAGGTTAAATAACTAAGTTATTTATGGAGTTGATATTCATGAAATATCGTGCATTCTCTTAAGCAAGCAGCTCAAAACAATCGATATGCATGAAGCATCGTTGTTTTAAATCTTGATTGAGTAAGTCGCGGACTAAGCGTCTTAAAATGGCAGCACGTCCAACCATCTTCGAGTGATCGTTTGAAAGCCGCATGGGCGGGCCATCATCTGGTCGATCACTCCCTGTGGGAGAGTGGGGGACGGTAATCATTGAGGCACTTCATTGATCGCCTAATTTTTAATCCAAGCCGTCCGACCAAGCTGGTAAAGTTGGACGGACGAGATGAATTACGACACATATTTGCTGCCGCTGATGGATTTTAGGGTTTTTTTAGAGGTGCGCAAACATCCCCTCTTTGGCTGATCGAATCCAAGCATTGGTATTAATTTTGGAAGGACCGACCAGGCATGCGTGGAGACGGACCGCTGGCGTGCATGTCTACACCTCTCGGTCCCACAAAGGTTCGATCTAGGCCACTCAATTTGACCGGCAAAGATGAGTGGTCGTGATCGATTTGCGGCAGAAATATATTGCCACAAAGGTTTTAAAAGCCGTGTGGCATTCCACCTTTGGGGCGTGCATTTCGAGGCGCCGGGCCCTAGTCCGCATAGGTCGGCCGGTCACACTTAAAGGTGGGCTCACGGTGATCACGTTGACATCCTTGGGACCTCTTGAGTCTATATCTATACCGTCCGTTTAGGCTGGCGAAGATGGATGGTCACGATCAATTTATGACAGATGCATGTTACCTCAAACCCTAATTAGGGTTTTGAAACAGCCATGTCCGCACAATTTTGACCAAGCGGTTTGGCATGTCGTTGGCCTCCTTTGGGGAGGTCGATCACGTGGGGACAATGTTGGGCTGACGGTGAACTTATGTGCACCTTCCTGATGGTCTAGAATACAATCTAAGCCATCCAAATAGGCTGGCTAAGTTGGATGGTCGTGATCGATTTAAGACACTAGTAAATTTTCGTGACCCAATTTAGGGTTTGGAAGCATCACGCCTGCCATGGTTTGGGCGAGCGTTTCACTGCTCAATAGTGTTTCCAATCTTACCCCTGATAATACATATAATTATTCACCTAATTAGAGGAAGAGGTTAGATCTGAATACACTACATGTTTTGATAAGGTTCAACCATCCTCGTATTGTTATGATAATGAGGACAGTGTCGATGAAGAATTTGAAATGTGTAGTCATAATGACGAGGAAATTGTTGCACCAATTGATCCTTATGATTATAATGTTGTTTCTAGTTCAAATCCTAATAATATTGATAATTATTCACCTATTCAAAAGGATGAGGATATGACTAGAGACACCATAGTTTTAGATGGTGTAGTATATTATTGTGATTATGAAGTCGAGAATGGCTTAGAGGAAAGAGTTTATCCTGAGACTAGGGTTTTAGAGTCTAACAATTCGGAAACAATAGTCTCTGTTGAGGATTATAGCACTGTAGAACCACATGATTACAACCTAGAAGAAATAAAAGACCATTTTCCTAAATCTGATAATTTAGAAATGAAGGAAATTGTGACTAGTTTATCCAAGGATATTTGCAACTCTAGGTTTGGGGGTAAATATCATTCTCCCCGTGGTTTACCTTTGACTCTTACAAAGGTCCCTAATTTGGGACTTGACGTTTGTGCCTCTACCATCTTAAGGGACTATCTTCATGCACGTTTCCCTGAACCTAGTTATGTCCAAAAAGAAACTCAGTTGATAGAAATCCATCCTTTGGTTGATGTGGTTAATCCGGTCCAAGATACCATAATTGATTTTGTTGTCCCACCAAGATTTTATTTACCAAATGTGGGAGTATCTCATTTCGAAATGTTTTATTATATAGTTTTTAGAACTAAACCTAATTATTTTAGGAAATTAAAATTGTCGACACATCTTCTTAAGAATGACCACCATTATGGTCAACTTTGTAAGTCAAATCTAGTTGACTTTGAGGATTCACAATTGTTCAGGTTATTATTATGTGCTTCTAAGTTTTTATTTGAGTTTTTTCAGACTCTACAACCTGATCCTCCGGATCCTGACTATGAGGAAAATAAGCCAATGAAAATATTTTATCTTGACCCTTTCATAGAGCCTGAACCCGAAACACAACTAGATGTAGTTGTATTAACTAGGAAACTAGATAAGGGTGTGCTTTATTTGTTTATTTTCTTGGCATTCTTTTTATTTGTGGTAGCTCTATTCGGTTTTGATGACCCACGTAGGTTCCGACTATTGCTATATGATTTTATGTGGTGGATAATTCTACCAACGTCTGGCTGAAGACACTAAATTTAGCGCTTAATGGGAGGCAACCCATACTCTTGTTGTACATTTGTGGAATTTTATTTCTTGTTCCCCATGGAAGGATGCTTCATCCAGGTATCTTTCCAATCTCTTTATCGATGCCTCGTGTTACTTTACTTTTGGTATTGTGCTTTTATTAGAAACATTGAGGACAATGTTAGATTTAAGTGTGGGGGAGCGGTTAACTTTTTGGTATTTCCTTTCATATTATGACCAGTTGTTGAGAGGGTAATTGTATTTTCTTGTTTCAAAAATAAAATAAAATAATAATAATATGATGACCAGTTGTTTAGCGGGTCTTTCTGTCTAGCTATTTAGCATACATCTCTCGATCTAGCTGTTTAGCGGATCCGTCTCGCTGTTTAGCAGACATATCTCGGTCTTGCTGTTTAGCGGATCTGTCTAGCTGTTTAGCAGACATCTCTATCCACTGTTTAGTGGATTCGTATCGCTGTTTAGCATACAGTTTTTTATCCAAATTGTTTTTAGCGGATATTTATTTTCTTTGTTTTGCTCGAGGACTAGCAAAATGTAAGTGTGGGGGAATTTGATAAGCACGTAAATGCGACGATTTTTCACCCATAATTACATTAGCTATGACTCATTTTATCGCTAATAAACTTGTTTTAAGTATTTTGAAGGAAATAAAGCTCGATGGACTAAAATACGGAAATCTGCGGGAAAAATGGAGGAAATGAAGTGATTTATGATTAAATGGGCTAAGCCCGAAAGGAATTACATGGAGAATCATTTTATTAAGTCCAATTGTGTGGATATGGGAGTGTGGTAAGAATTCCACTGAGTGTGTAGAAGTGTGGAAAACATGTGAAAGATATTAATTATGATAAAGCATATCTGAAGATATTTTGTTTAATGAAGAAAATATTTTCTGATGATGTGGAGTAATGGAATATTTGAAGATTTGGGAAAGAATATTATTCTTTATGGTTGAAAATAATAATTAAGATATTGATTGCAGTATTTGACACATGGCGCATTCTGATTGGAGGATTTTTATATTGTTTGACATGTGGCATACTTTTATTGGATGATGATGTGGTAGTGGATATGATAAAGGAAAGTGGTTTCATTTGAAAACTATAAATACTGGTTGAAGCAGATGGAATAGGGGGTCCGAGGTCTGAGCAAAAGAGTAGAGTTTCTATTTCATTCTTTTAATTTTCTTTTGTAATAATGGAGTAATTTCTCCGCTGGGGTGGAGGAGGAAGCCAATTATGATATGTAAGAACCTCGGGTATTATCTAATAAAATATTATTTTGGTTTAAATTGTTTTATTAATTTCTCTTCTAAAAAGCTTCGTTCTTTAAACCGTTTTGAATAGTCTTCGGCTATTGATATTTTATAAGCGAAGGAAATTATACCATTTTGGTTTACAACAAAAGTTGTATATTTATTTTAATTGCAACATTTTCCGAGACATGAGATTGGTTTCGATACTATCTTGAGTGATGATATGAATATTTTTTAGAGATGAAATGAGAACTTTACATGATTACTTTGGTGGAATCCAAAACCCTAGTATTCTTTTCTTTACTAGTTTATTTATTTTCTTAATTTTATTAATATTACTTCCTTTATTATTCTTATTTTAATTAGTAATTTAGAGATAACAATTATTTGGTCCATGTGGAACGAACCCGTATTCTGCATACTATCTCATCGATAGCCGTGCACTTGCGGTATTATAATTAAATCTCATCAAGTTTTTGGCGCCGCTGCCGGGGACTAAAAGTTGTTATTTTTAAATTTATAAATATTAGGATAGTTTATATTTTTTTTTAAAGAAAGATATTCTTAATTGAAATTGAAACCCTAATTATGAATGCAAGCAGTGCAATCATTTTTAGAGAAGTTACAAACATCGCATGAAAGGGGAAATTGCTGAAGGAAATACTAAAGGGAAAACGCTGGAGGAGAAGGTAGCACAGCGTTTTAGGTATTGAAGGGCTTGAGCCATCGCGAGTGAATTGTCACACCTTCCAATTTGTCGGCATTGATGAGTTTGCAGTAACCACCCAAGATAACATCTGCCACCAGATATGGCTCGTCTTCCCTTTCTTTAGGCGAATCGGGTTGAGTGGCTATCTTCTTGAAATGCAGTCGCCTTGACTACCACATCTCCAATTTGAAACGGGTTTTGGCGTTGCGCAACCACTTGATTTTTGAGCTTGTCATCTTTGACTGAGGCAGCTTCCAAATTTTCGACAAAGCACTTGAAAGGCCCAGCGTCCCATTCACATCTCTTAATGACGCCCGGGTTGATAACTGGACCGAGTCCCCATGCCTGGACGAGAGGAGAAGTGACTGGGTGCAGAAAGGGTTGTTTAACCAGACTTACTTGTGTTCGGAATCTAAGGATGAACATCGACGGGTTTTCTCCAGGTAATTGAGTTACATTGGTAAGTTGTGGATACGGCAACATGTAATCTTCAAAGTTTGACGGCTTGCTGGAAATTCTTTCGGGTATCGACACCGGCAGAGGGGATGCTCCCAATTTCGCTTTGTTGCCATGTACCCATGAGCGCCCCAGAATCATGTCGTAATT
This sequence comes from Papaver armeniacum, assembly GCA_023531295.1. Taxonomy (NCBI): domain Eukaryota; kingdom Viridiplantae; phylum Streptophyta; class Magnoliopsida; order Ranunculales; family Papaveraceae; genus Papaver; species Papaver armeniacum. Next base: position 93,741 of record JAJJWW010017329.1, read on the forward strand.
TGAGAGTTCTTTGACAATGTGGAATTTTCCATGTGTTAGAGCATCTCCCACCTTAATTTCAAGGTTAATGTAGCCATATGCGTCTATTGCTTCTCCTTCCAATTTTTTGACCACGATTGGGGAACGGGTAGCCTCCTGCTTCGAAATTCCCGCAGCTCTCGGGGTTTTGATGGTAACGATGTTGAAGTCACAGGCCGCGTCGATCAATGTGCTATCAAGCTCGGCGTCCCTCAGATAAACCGTGGTCAGCAGTCCCCGGTTATATTTTCCAGCACTGCTTCCTGAGAGAGCTTGGGATTCCAACGTGGTTTCTTCAATAGGAAAAAGTCGTTTGCCCGACACAACGCGATTAAGGGCTGCAAATATATCTTGACGCCGCGCATTGGAAAAATAAAGAATCTCGCATACATGCTCCATCATGGATTGCACGGTTTTGTGAACAGAGTCCCCAGAGAGCATACAACTCCTGACTGGAAGAGGATCTCTGTGATCTCCCTCATTGACCAGTTGAAGTTCCCCTGCATCCACCTTTTCTTTGAAGACACACTTTAATTTATTGCAGTCACTGGTCGGGTGATGGACAAACTTGTAGTAGCGGCAATACTTAGGGTTTGCAATTTCCTCTTCAGTTGGTGGGCGTCTGATAGGAGGCAGCTTGATGGCGTCATCTTGGATCCATGCTTCCAAGAGTTCAATTACTTATTTGATTGGGAACGGGAAATCTAAGGTGTTTCCCCCGGCTTCTTGATGTTGTGCAGGAGCCTTAGCCGCGGTCTTTCGTGGTGGAGCCACCTGATGCGTTGGCATTGCGCGTTTGGGTTGTTGTTCTGTCACTGGAGCCTTCCTTTTTCCTCTTTCACTTACCACGCTTACAGAGGTGCCATTGTTATATTGCTTGTTGATGAGGCGTCTATTTCCACGAGTTTCGCGTGCGTCTTCAACCTTGACTGGCCTGGTTCTTTCCAACAATGCTGGTGATGTTGTGTCCGACCGTTTAGCAGCCTCATGAAGTTCAGAGAATGTCTGGAATCGCATATTCTCCAGTAAGGCACGGTAGATGGGAACCATGCCATTGATGCAAGAATCCACTAATTGTTTTTCGGTCACATTTGGGTCGTGACAATCCAGCGCTTGAATTCTGAATCTTTTGGCATAATCATTTGGATGTTCATTGTTTCGTTGAAACATCCTTCCTAGGTCCGAGAAGGTAATTTACTCAGACACAAAGAATTACTTCTTGTAGAAAGCTGTAACCATGTCACTCCAGTTGGATATGTTGTTTGGTGCAATATTGTTGTACCATGTGTATGCTCTTCCGGTAAGTGACTTCGAGAACTCCTTCAAACGGAGAACATGATTGTATTCGTGCTCGCCCAAGGATTCCAAAAATCGAGAGACATGCTCATGCGCATTACCGGTGTCGTCATACAGAGAAAATTTAGGAGAAGAGTATCCTCTCGGAAGAGGAATTATTTGTACTTCAGGAGGATACGAGGGTTGATGTTGATGTATATCCACAGAATCGCTTTTGTCTCGGTTTCGAAGAAGTCGTTCTAAATCTTCTCGCGTGACAAAATTGGACGATTGATTCCTCTCTGCTGGAGCTCCTGAACGAGTCTCTTCATCAACAAAGGTGCGCCCTGCTGAGTTATCGGCGCCGGGAGTATTGAAGGTGTTCCTCATTGGCTCTGGTTGGCGTGATACTTTTGGTAGCCACTCCGTTTGTGTCTTGAGGAAAATAAGCACCTCTTTATGAGTCGAAGCCGTGTTTGTCTGAGCTCTAGTGAGAACTTCTTGTCTTTCCATCAAATCAGCAATGTTAATATGGGATCGGCTTCCTCTGGCTCCCCCAATTTCTCGTCCTGATGGCGGAGTAGCAGCGGCCCTGGTGACGATTGTAGGTATCACACTTGAATGAACGTTGGGGGTGGCGGCAGCGGCTCTAGCTCTGGTGACCGGAGGTTAAACACCTGAAGGAACATTTTCCGTGCCGCTAGTGTTGACAGGTGGCGTGTTAATGCCACTGGAAGGAGCGTTAATACCGAGAGTAGTTTCAGCGTTAGTATTTTCATGGTTTGTTGCTGATCCGGACTTGAGTTCTACCATCTTGAGATTAGGATTGAAAAATGAAATTGGAAATTGATATTGCAACCGAGAGATTAATCTCCCAATGTGGTCGCCAATTGTTTGTGGGTGAAAACTATTTCTGCTGGTTTTGGTAATTTTGGGTGTGTGGATGAGAAACAAATCTAAACCTTAAACAGTGCACTGCACGGGAGTACTTTTGATTCGAGAGATTAATTTGTACAACCCTGGCCTAAACCAAGAAATGGTTGTTCCAGGCTTGTTTCGGTCACAAAGTGAAGGAGAAGGATTGGTCTTAGGGAGGGAAGCGAAGAAAGTGTTGAGACAAGAATGGTTAATTCTGAAGGTGTGGTTGTTTTATGACTTGTATCAGAAAGTGGAACTGGCTTGCAGAGAGCTATCAGTTCTTTGGTGATTTCTAGATACTATGTTGTTGCTGACCAAAAACTTGTTGTTTTGTAGTAAATAGGTGAAACCTATTTATACAAGTCATATTGAAACGTACCATGGCCTCGTAGGAAATGGAAACGATTGAGTGGTGGAAGAATAGAGTAACGTGTAACCGTCATGCATTATGCTTCCATGATGAAGTAAGTGAATTAGTTAACACTGTTACTTTTATCACCACTAATTATCCCACTTCATGACACTTTCATATAACGTGTGTATTTCATGCCGCACGCTGTAAACCGCCAGACCAATACCCTGATGAGTATCCCCCAGTTTGTGACATATTTGATGTCTCGAGTGTTTTCGTGGAAAACGTGTAGCAGGTTGCTATGTGTGGCAAGTCAAAGTCAAGAGACTTGCCATAAGAAAATAGCATGTGATGCAATTAGGCTTGCCTTGGCCGGCTACCTAAAATTTTGCCACAAGTCCATCAGTTTGGTGGCGAACTTGAATGGCTGAGATTGCATCTCATGAAGAAGGGTAGCCATCGATTATGGCTTCCTTCTGTTGGCGCCTGGTAATGTCACAGTGGCGTTTTTGGTGTATTGCAGCATGACTGGCATATCTCGTGCATGCCAATGGCACAGTGGTATAAGTGGCGCCTGGCGTAGCCATGACCACTAGTTGGTTGCTTGGAACTGGCCGCAAGTCCGTCAATTCGGTTGCGAACTTGGATGGCTGGGATTGCATCTCATGAGGAAGGGTAGCCGTTGATTATGGCCACATCTTGTTGTATAGAAAAATAGCGCCATTAGCATAGTGGTGCCTAGCGTAGCCGTGGCAGCTGTTTTGGCATATTGGTGTTAGACCCAAATATGGCTCTGGTAACATTGGACATGTTGCCACATCAATCCCAACGCTCTAAAAAACGTTATTTGGCTTGGTTAGCGTAGCAATTTTTCCCAAATTAGAGTTTGGCATGTCGAAACCCTAATTAGTGCGCGTGGCATGGCTGCGGCATGGCCGTGGCGTAGTGGTATGGCCATAGCTAGGATTTGGCGCCATGGCCAAAGTTAGGGCTTGGCGGCATGGCCAAGGCTAGGGTGCCAAAGTTAGGTCTTGGCGGCGTGGTCAAGGCTAGGGTTTGGCGCCGTGGCCAAAGTTAGGGCTTGACGGCGTGGCCAAGGCTAGGGTTTGGCGTCGTTGCCAAAGTTAGGGCTTGGCGGCGTAGCCAAGGCTAGGGCTTGGCTCCGTGGCCAAAGTTAGGGCTTGGCGGCATGGCCAAGGCTAAAGTGGCTCATGGCATGTTGTTGCGGCAGAACGGCATGTTGGCATGTTGCTGCGGCAGAACGACATGTTGGCATATTGTTGTGGCAGAGTGGTATGTTGGCATGCCGATTAATATGTTGTTGTGGAAGGCGCGTTTGGCTTGCCAGTTAGTATGGTGGCGCGGCAAGGTGCGTTGGCCTTTTATGTATGGTGGCGAGTTTAGAGTGGTTTGATTGGTCAAGAAAAGGGGCCCGCCAAACACGAGCGGCGACACTTCCGATGTGAGTGTGGCAAGTTTAGAGAGACCTTATTGGTCGAAAAGAGAGGTCCGGCCAAGCATGGGCATGGCTACACTTCTGTGTGAGTGTGGCAACTTTAGAGCGACCTTGATTGGTCGAGGGGAAATGGGGGGCAAGTATGGGCCTGACCACAACTTATGTGTGTGTGGCGAGTTTAAGGTGACCTGATTAGTCGAGGGAAATAGGGCCGGTTGGGCATTGGGCGTGGCCAATGGAAAATGGCTCCGATTTGGCCTAAGGCATGGCCACGCCTCCCTTTGCTGTTGTTCCTATTCTGCGGCTCCTTGTTTTATGATTTTGAGTAGGATTTTGCACCTACTAATCCATGGCGGATTAATCACCTAGTTTGCTTAGGCTTAATTTCGACAAGCAAGGCCTAATATACTACGCAAGGCGCAAAACCCTAACTTTTGCAAATCAGTCAGGGTAATTGATTGAATTCTAAATGTTGACACAGAGCTGTTTTTAAGTTCATTGCCAGATAGCAGCATGCTTTCTGATTGAATACTTTATGCAAAGACCTTATCCTTGATATTTGGAAATTCATGCTACTCTGCTGCGAGTGAACACGAATTGTCATGCCATATCAACATTAAGGGTTCAGCTGGGGAACATAGCATAGAAAGCATTCAAAGAAACTTATACTAAGTGAATATGGGCAAGGCGTCGAAATTTACTGAACATCTGGGATGGTTGCTACATGCGCCAGTCTGGATAAATTTCATGTAAATATATTGAACGGCTCAATAAATATGCCAATAGAGAGGTTAACACTCATGGATTTGTTTCCTTACAGAGTGACGTCACATCAGATGCAAGGTTTTACGATTTTAACCCTAAGCTAAAAACCACCATCAACACAAAGTTATGGATCTTCAACCACATGTGCTTAATGATCATATGCTGAACCTGTGAAGGTGTTGTAGATTCAAGAAATCAAGAAGCAGAATAGAATTGAAGCATAATGTTTATATCTTTAAAAATCCATATGTAAAATGGTTTTGTCCTAAACTTGAAAAATGAGATATTTTTAGATCATTGCTCGGTCGAACCCACTTGCATTGATATATCAATTCAGTTTTCAAATTTGGAAACCAAAAACACATTCTCGATGTAGTCTAACGTACTATATTAGGTTTAGGTGGTAGGGTATGAAATCAAAGTTATCCTTGAACACTGAAGATTGAAGACTACACGAAGACGTGTAGAGCTTCACTAAAGGTTATTAACGAAAGACTTAATTATTTTAGAACTCTTGTTTATTCCACCTCTCTAGTTATCGAAAAAAAAATTGCTACTCTCTGAAACAACTTTTATGATGAGAAATACACACTTGCATATATACTCGAGAAGAATTGAGTCTAAGATGTTTTTTAGAATAAATATTGACCTCGGAAAGGTGTCTATGTTGCAGTGAACGAAAATACAAATTCAACGAGCCAAAAATTACTCAATTTCGTTTCACAAATAAGAAGTATGAGTGAAACATTATGAAAACGCGAAGGTACAACAACCACACCCAATATTTCGTTTGGAAATCTGAATAGACAAACTCCAATTTCCTTTAAGAGAATCAACTAGACAGTCAGACTCAATCTAGAAAAAATTATATCAAGAGTTTTTATGTCTCTGTTTCTCAATTCAATCTGCAATCAGCAAATAGAGATTTGTGAGCCCGATTGAATATAAGAGAAGTAACTTGAATGGTACCAAAGACCAATGTTCAAGGATCAATCAATTTCAATCAACAACCAAAGGTTGGATTTACCAATTGATCGATTCAACGCACAACCTGTGGTATTTCAATTATATAAAAAAATATAATGCGGAAAATAAATGACACAGACACCAGAATTTTGTTAACGAGGAAAACCGCAAATGCAGAAAAACCGCGGGACCTAGTCCAGCTTTGAACACCACATTGTATTAAGCCGCTACAGACACTAGCCTACTGTTAGAGCATTGCTCGGTCGAACTTGCATGCATTGCTATCTCAAGCATGTTTGTCAATGTTAGTGATCAAAACTATAAGTCTTTATTTCTAGCCTATTTATAAATATCTCGGACTAGGATATAAATAGTGTAGTTAAGCTTAGATCTCTCGGCGTTCATCTCTTGAAGATGAAGAACTACTAAGGGAGCTTGTGGAACTTCTTCGACAAAAGGTATGTGGAGACTTGAACTCATCTATCACTTAGAAAATCTATTTCTACTATCTCCTATATTGATATTGATACATAAGTCGTGTGTTTACGATATAGTTTTTCTATACACATTTGAGATTTATTTGAGTATATATCTATTACATATTTCTCGAAATATGTGTTAGTAAGCTTTCGCTTCGACCAAGTTCATCTTATATCATGAGAAAATTGCCGAGTAACATCTTACATGGTTTGTGTGATACAATCATTTGATGTAGGCTTGGAATGTTTCGATAATGATTATTTCAATATCTTGAAAATTGATTTGATGTTAATAGTGTGTGAAAACGGCTATTGTCATTGTAGAAGAATGTTTCGATGATTGAAATAAAGAGTTGAGGATGTAACCATCTTTGGATATAAGCATATATAGTGTGTTCGCACATTAGTGTATAAATCCATAAACAGGGAACCAAGAGTATGCACATGTGTGTATACGAAATTGGTGAAGGAGACAAGATAAGTATGCGTAACTGGCGGAAGTTTTCGAACCAAAAATATCTGCTGAGTTCGGGAATTACAAACTTCTAAACTAGTCACCTACTGGCGGAAGTTTTTGAAACGAACATTTTTGCTGAGTTTGGAAACTTAACAAACTCAAAAAATCTGGTTGCTTAAGTACGCATACTTAAGCTGGTTACTTTGTCAAATCGGTCAGTTCATAGACTTAAACATTTAAATCATAAGGAATGCAATCTTTGCAAACCATGGCTATCATGTTCATGATTTATTTAAGTGAATCAAACCGATTTGGTTTTCATTGTGTTTTCAATACAATTGAAAAACTATTTAACTAGTTTCATTTGAGTCATTTGAACTAGTTATGGTTAAGATGAATAAGGTTGATATGAGAGTAATCATATGGATAACCTCGGTTAACTATTTGATAACCAACATGGTGTACACGTTTAGGTACGGTTACATAAACCTAAATGAGGGTACATTTTATTTGTGTATAACAATCTAAGTTCGATCTAATGGTTGAAAGATATTAGCTTGGTTGAATCAGGTTTTTCATCTAACGGTGAATATTGAATGCTTTGTTACCAAGGTAACTTAGATTGCAAACCCTGATTTGAAACTATATAAATGAGAACTCTAACAACAGGGAAACCTAATCCCCACACCTCATGTGTATTACTAGTTGCTTAACTAGAGTCGATTCTCCTTTAACCTTAGGTTTCTTCTCGAGACCCTGTAGGTTAACGACTTGAAGACTTCATTGGGATTGTGAAGACAGATCCAACTATTATCTTTGTAGTTGCGTGATCTGATATTGTTGTTTCTATCATGTTGAGTGCAATTGAAATAATTGGCTCGAGATTTTATATCTCCGATAGGCAAGATAGAAATTTAATCACAAACAAACTTCGTCTCATCGTTTGTGATTCCACAATAACTTGTTTCGCTAGTCGATTAAGTTTATTGTGAGGTGATTGATAATTCTAGGTTGTTCTTCGGGAATATAAGTCCGGTTATCAATTGGTTCTTGTTCACCTTGATTTATCAATAGATGGAACAAAACTCTTGGGTATTTCTGTGGGAGACAGATTTATTCAATCCTATATACTTTTCTGTGTGAGAAATATTCGTCTATCAAGTTTTCGACTTTGGGTCGTAGCAACTCTTAGTTGTGGGTGAGATCAGCTAAGGGAATCAAGTGCGTAGTATCCTGTTGGGATCAGAGACGTAAGGAGTGCAACTGTACCTTGAATCAGTATGAGATTTATTAGGGTTCAACTACAGTCCAGTCTGAAGTTAATTAGTAGTAGGCTAGTGTCTATAGCGGCTTAATTCAGTGTGGTGTTCAATCTGGACTAGGTCCCGGGGTTTTCCTACATTTGCGGTTTCCTCGTTAACAAAATTCTGGTGTCTGTGTTATTTCTTTTCCGCTTTATATTTTGTTATATAATTGAAATATCGCAGGTTGTGCGTTAAGATCAATCAATTAGAATATCCAACCTTGGGTTGTTGATTTACATTGATTAACACTTGAACATTGGTCTTTGGTATCGTTCAAGTTACTCCTCTAAATCAATCAGGCTCGTAGATTTCTATTTGCTGATTGCGAATTGAATTAAGAGTTGGAGATATTAAACTCTTTGATATACTTTATTCTAGATTGAGTCTAATTGTCTAGTTGATTCTCTAGAAAGTGTATTGGAGTAAGTCCTCTCATATTGCCAAATGAATTGTTGGGTGTGGTTGTTAGACCCCCGTTGTTTCAATTGGTATCAGAGCAGGCAAACACATTAAAGACCTCATAAGTCTGTATTTGTAGCGATCTGATATGGACAAAGGTGTTATCTCTATAAACGTACCACCAGTTTTTGATGGATCTAATTACTTGTGGTGGAAAATCGCTATGCGTGCCTTTCTTCAAGCGCATGATTTTCAATCATGGGTTTATGTAGTTAATGGCTATGATGCTCCTGGTTTGGCAGTAGGGAATGCAACCGTTCCAAAGAACATTGGTGAATACAATGCTGCTGAGATACTTGCTACAAAGAAAAACTCCTACGGTTTGAATGCCATCATACATGCTATTACCCAGATCTTCAGCACCATGTGACTACGTGCACTCCGTCTAAAGATGCGTGGGATATCTCAAAAACCGTATTCGAAGAAAATACCAGTGAAAAGAAAGCTAGGCTTCAAAACCTTAATTCCGATTGGGAAAACCTTCGTATGGCAGATGAAGATTCATTTGATGATTTTAATCACAAAGTGTCTGAAATTGTTAATACATCTTTTGCATTGGGTAAGACTATTCCTGAAAAGGACATTGTGATGAAAATTCTCAGATCGCTGCCATCTAGATATGACTCTAAGAAGCATGCCATCGTTGAAGGAAGTAACCTTGATGCTCTTTCCAGAAACACGTAGGTTGGAAAGCTAAGGATCTTTGATCATGAGCATACATCCAAAATCGGAAAGGATGTTGCCTTCAAAGCACAAAAGAACACTAAATTACTTGATAAAAGTAAAAGTGTTTATGTCTCTGAGGATGATCTTTCTGAGGCTGATTCATCAGATAAAGATCTTGAAAAATCAGTCTCTATGATCACAAGACAATTTAGGGATCTTCTGTTGAAGAGAAGTAAACGGTTTTCCAGAGACAAACCTAGGTCGTCAGTTAAACCTCACAATCGCATTCCTCCTAAAAACAGGGGTGCTGACGAGGCTGATGACGAGGATATGTCACAGTGCTTTAAGTGTAAAGGTTTTGGTCATTTTGCAAATGAGTGTCCGAACCGTAGAAAATATACTGGAAACAAAGGTCTTGCTGCAACTCTTGATGAAATGTCTGATCACTATGATTCCAATGAAGACGAAAAATCAAGTGTTGCACTTCTTTATGAAGATAACGATTTTTATAACTGTAGCAATACATACATCAATATTGATATTCTTCCAAAAAGAAACTCAACCAACTGGAAGAAGAAATTAACCTTTTCGTTGGAAACTCTCTGTCTCGGTTTTTCGGGTTCCATTATGCGCCTAGCGACTTGCACATCCGGGCGCTCGAATCGGCGTATCTATTGACACGCTCTTATTGTTCACTCAATGGTCATGAACTTTCAAAGTGTTTCAAGTATAAACACAATATGAGACATGTCAAGATACTTCAACGAATAGCAAATCGCTAGCAAACAATCTCAACGTTATTCAAAAAAACGCCGAGGTATGTAAGATTTTACCCTCTTCAAAGAAGTTGGTTTCCAAAGATAGGTCAAGACCACTAGAGAAAAGAGTATGGTTTAAACATTTTGATAGACAGGGGATCTATGAATTCCCTTTAAAACGGTCATGGTGGACAAATTGTTGTTCACCACAAAGACAACTTGATTGTGTTGTTTTGGTGCATCTTGTTTCATGTGCCCGATTAAAAGAGACAAGATTGTGCACACCTCGGGCTTAAAAATATAAGGAAAAAAAACACTTTTTTTTTTGGTTTTCTTAGATTTGTTGTATGATTTTGAATTCTTTCATATCTAATTGATATTGGAAGGAACCTCCTGTTTATCAAAAGAGGGTTATTCTCGACAATTCTATTCTCTTTAGGGTTGTGAATTATGTGTACGTGAACTGTATCTTGTTTAAGGTTCCGTGACCCTACATTCCTTTTTCCTTCTCTGAAACTCTTTTCATCTTAAGACTGCCTGTTGAGTTTATATTGTGATTTCCTCTCACAAACCCATACACGTATGGAGACTCCAAGCATCATGTGTTCTGATGGAAAAGATGTTAATATGATTGTTAAGCCATCAATCATGAAGGATTGCCTCCAACTTTGAAAAGAAGAAGAAGGAATGTGAGGAATCCAAGAGTTGTTCCTTCAAATTCTCAGAAGTTTTCTGATGTTCTTGAAGAATTGAAGGAAGCAAGGAAGGAGATTAAACAAATAAAGGCTTTTTTTATGAGAACTCTCGAAATTCAGAGGGCCCTAGTTCGACATCATCAGCCTAGAAGGTTTGTTGGAATTGACTCATTTCTCCATGAACCCTATGTACCAATGGCTGTTTAGGACAAGGAGTTCGGGGACGATAAAGAATTCTTCAGAGGTCTCAATGTCTAGTAAATCTTCTTTAGAGAATTTTTTTCTTATTTTTAGAAGAATAACTAGGGTTTGGAATAGCCATTAATGTGAGTACACATAGCTATGTCCAACGATTTTCATCTTCATGTTTTTAGATTTATTTATTTAAATTCTAAGTTTTTGGATGATGAGTTTTGCAATTTTAATATTTATGATTTTATATATTGCAAATTGTTATGGGATATGTTGTTTACGTCCGTGAACTTTGGATCGTCACTTGTTCAAAAGTTATCTCTATTATGTCGGTATGAATGTATTAATGGAAGATAGAATGAACTTTTGACATTAAAAAAGTTAAAGCCTTTTATGTCATTATTTAATGGAAGAAAGGATAAAACTTTTTTTTACAAGGATTAAGCCTATTGTATGTCATTGTGCAAATAGTGATGGAAAATAGGATGAATCCTTGTCTATTCCATAGTATTTGGTCGATCTCCGATCCACATTTTTGTGCATATATTGTGTTGCTCCGTAAGGCTTCTTGTATTGAGCATAAACGATTGAGTTGATCATTCTCTTGTGATTAACTTAGTTGTTGCTCCGGAAGGTTCCTTATGTTTGAGCATGACCAACTAAATTAATCATTCTCTTTTGGTTATTTTAGTTGTTGCTCCGTAAGTTCTCTTATGTCGAGCATGATCAATTGAATTGATCACTTTTTGTGGTTAATTTGGTTGTGTATTTCAATTAAATTAAATGTGGGTTTTCTTGTATTTAATTTGATTGTATTTTTCGGTTGAACTAACCATGGTTTCTGTTGTGGTTATTTCAATTGAATATTTTGGATTCAAATTCATGATTTTTCATGAGATTTGATTTTGTCCAAAAGAAATCCTTCATTTCTTGTGAAAGTAAGGTCGCCTTTGTTGTTCCTTCGGGGATGACATTTTATGGGGGAGAGTTCACATTGAACTTGTGCTTAATTGCCAAATCTTTGTGGGGAGTGTTTTGTGGAATATTAGGGGTTATCTTGTATCTTTATTAACTCCTTGACGAATGTGATAGACATATTTTTGTGTCTGATTTGTCCTCAGTGTCTCTATTGTTAGTCTCGATTTTTGTACTAATTTTGGTGTTTTGTGTGTTTGTAGGTATTTTTGGGAAATAAACATTTTTTTGAAAATTCGGCTTGAAAAATTACCCGGGGAACCTCCGGAGGACTTTTGCTAAGCGGACTCCAAGTTTGGATAAGGGGCACCCATGGCTATGTATAGCCCAAATTCATTTTCAGCACCCACGGCTATGTGTAGCCCAAATTCATCTTTAGCACCCATCTTCCTTGTTTGAATTTTGGTTTTGGCGGGAAAATATTGGCAGATTTTTAGTTCGTCATTTGGAGGTGTTATAGTGTGATTCAATGGCTAAAATTTCATGGGCGTACTTGATTTATCATAACAGGATAGGTTTGGGTCTCTGGGTCGATTGAATTTGGCTAGTTAAATCGTGTTAAATAAAACAGGGGTGTGTATATTCCCGTGAAATATTCTCGGGATTTCTTGTTGTTTTGGAAAGATTTGATATGTCTGCAGCGTGTTGAATCAATCCTACGGCGTGTACGATCATGTTTGGAGTGTTCTTTGCATCATTTCAGCGCGTGAAAAGTTAATTCAGGGAAGAAAATAATCCCGAGAATATTTTCCTTCATTGTCGAGTAATGGAGAATTATATGGAGTTATGAGGGGAGATTTGGTCGCTGTCAAGCATAAAAAGGGTTCCTGAGGTCAGAGAAAGAGGAAAGGAGAGTTGGGAAGAGAAGAGAGAGCTTCAAAGAGGAGATTGATCGAGTTGCAGAGAATATTTTTTGCTCCTGTGGAAGACGAAGAACAGACAGCCAAAAACCGTCGTTCTTCAATAGTGTCAACGACAGAGCCTTTAGGGTCGTACCACTACAGAGCTAGTGACGCATATTTGTTATCGTTCTTTGTAACAGTGTTTTGCAACATTTATAAACGTTGCAAACACCCGATTTTAATCATTTTCTCTCCATTTCATCTTTGTAAACAATTTTTGAGCATGAATCAATACTTTGAGAAAGTTTACACAATGATGGGCTAAACCCAATCCTTGGGGCGATGGAGGAAGCTATCTTTCCAATGAAAAAGTGGTAATTCTTAATTATTTAATTTGTGCAATTTTTAATTATGATTATTTGCCTAGATTGAAAATAGATTTTATGATTTTTGTTAAACAATTGTATTTTCTATTGATGGAATATGCTTAGCATAGGGTTTTGATATCCCATGCTTTGGATTAACATTTGTTGTTTCTAAAAAATCTACTTTTGCAATAGTTGAGAATCAAATTGAACGTGTGAAATTGCATGATTGTAATTAGTATCACTTTGGAATTGGTAAATAGCGGAATCCTAGCCTGACCTCTCCATAATTTCCCAACAACTTTTTAATTGAGCTTGTTATTTTTATTTACAAAAATTAAGTCTAAAAAATGCTTTCACAAGTCTTGAACGAACCTATTACTACAACATCATTGAAAATAACCATCGAGAATGCATTTAGCTTCGCCTTTATGATTGCATCTAAATAAGTTGGTATGGTATTCTCTTTTAGTCATGAAGTATCTCCGAGGAAATTTCATGAGGATCCCACTAGTTTTCGTACCTTTGCCAATTTTTATTGACAAAAAGGGGGAGAATTAATGTGTAGTTCACACTACAAATACATATGGTTTACAGATCATTAATATATACTCTTCAAAAGAGGGTTTGCAATCAATGTTACCTTGGTGACAAATCATTCAATATTCACCGTTAGATGAAAACCTTATTAGATTCAGGCTAATATCTTTCAACCGTTAGATCGAACTTAGCTTGTTATACACAAATGAAATGTACCTTCATTTAGGTTTAAGTAACCGTACCTAAACGTGTACACCATGTTGGGTCAACAGTAGTTAACCGAGGTTAGCTATATGAACACTCTCATATCAACCTTATTCATCTTAACCATAACTAGTTCAAATGACTCAAATGAAACTAGTTAAAGAGTTGTTCAATTGCTATATTCTCATAGAAGTATACAAGAACACAGTTGAAGCAAAATCGGTTTGATTCACTCGAATCAATTCATGAACATTATAGCCACGGTTTGCAAAGAATGCATTCCTTAATATATTAATGTATTAGTTCATGTCACATCTGATTTTAGAACTTTAACCACTCAAGTATGCAAACATGTACGCATACTTAAGTAGCCGGTCTGAGTTTGGGTTTGCCAGTATGCGATCGGGTACGCATACCTTAGTACACTTCCAAAACCCACCGGAAATTCCCGGACCTATACCTTATGAAAGTATGCGTACTGGTATGTGTACTTGTTACACGGAATTTCACAACTGCAAGTACGCATACGGGTATACTATGGTTCCGGTCATGGATCACATACATGCAAGAATGCATACTATGTTCATAATCCAATACGTCTAAAATCTATTTCAATCATTGAAACTTTCTTAGAGGATGACAATAGTCGTTTTCACACACTATTAGCATCAAAGCAATTTTCAAGTTATTGAAATAATCATAACGAAATATTCCAAGTCTACACCAAATGATTGTATCACACAAACCATGTAAGATGTTACTCGGTGATTTTCACATGATCATCTTTTGACTTTCATCAAGAATATAAGAATAACTTGGTTGAAGCGAAAACTTACCAATACATATTTCGAGAAATATGTAAGCGAGTTAAACTCAGCTCGAAATCTCAAATGTGCATAATCGACAACTATATAGTAATACGACTTTTGTCTCAGCAATTTCCGTGGTCCAAGAAAACGGATGCGCGTATAGGAGATATAGTAGAAATAGACTTTCCAAGTAATAGATGAGTTTTCGTCTTCACATACCTTTTGTTGATGAATATCCACAAGCTCTCCTTAGTAGTTCTTCATCATCAATTGATGAACACCGTGAAGTCTAATGCTCAACTACACAATCTATCCTAGTCCGATACATCACTATAAGTAGATTAGAAATCAAGACTTATAGTTTTGATCACTAACATTGAAAAACAAGCTTGAGATAGCAACGCTTGCGAGTTCGACCGAGCAGTGCTCTAACACATTGTAGCTGAAAAAATGTGGGTAAAAGTTGATCTCGGGATTTACGAGAGAGAAAGGTTCATGAACTTTTCTTTTTCAACAGTTTGCGAACTAAAAACCACGTCTCGCAAACCAACCCTCAAAAACGTGATTAATTAGTCAAGTTTTTTATGTTCCATCTCCTAGGAAAGGCGGCTACTCTTTCGCACATGATATATAGCCATACTTGGGTAGTTCCTAAACCCTGTGATGCTTTTTGTTCATTTCTAAATTAATTTGTAACTAATCTTATTAGGAAACAATTAAAAAAATACAATTTATGCTAGTAGTTATTTAATTACTAATTTTCTAAGCTAATATTGTAAAACTTAGGAAAGACTCTCAACGCAAGGAAAGATTCTAACTTAGAAAACAAACTTGTTCTAGGAAACATTTCTTGGGATCAAAGTAATTTGCGAACAAGGAAACTAGTTCAGGAACTTCCACTAAATGCAAGCAGCCTAGCCTTGGCCAATTCGATATATAAAGAGGAGTCATGTAGCCACAAAAACTATCCCTTGGAAAATAGTGTATGTGCTGCAAATTAGTTTCCCACCTATTATGTTCTTCAAGAACAAAGTGAGATTTTCAATATTTTATTGTGGGAATCGTAAAGCACAGGTTAGTTATCTTCTTCTTTGATAGTTACGAAACCTTGATCTAGGTGATTATAATAATCATTGTCTATTCTAAGGCCCTTCTGTTATGTTACAAGGTCATTTAAGGATTATTTATCATAAACCTTATATTTAATAAATTTTAATTTAAAAACTTATTCAAGATATCTCTAGAATATTTTCTCATTAATCTTGGTAGGTAGTTTTGATTAGAGTACGAATATTGTAAACCCTAACTATTGAGGAGTATCTTCCAAACAGAATTGGTGTTTTGCTATAAGATTTAAAAGAGTAACTTCTAAAGAGAGTTGGTGTTCTGGTAGGAGTTTTACAGGTACTTGAATACAATTGAAGCAGGGAGATTTTGTGGGGATACTTTGTCTCTATTACTACTAGTTTGAAGTTTGATTGTAGGTAAGAGATGTAACAACTTATAACAATGCATGTTCAGTCTCGACTAGGTCACGAGGTTCTTCGGTAAGATTGTAGTTTCCGTATTAGCAAAATCTTGGTATGTTTTATTTACTCTTATTTCATTGTTATAAATTATTTATATAGTGAAAGCAAATAAGTACGATACAACCTTGTAGAATTCGATTCCTGAAAAATATAAAAAACAAGACTTATTTGTATTGGAATTCAGATTTTGAAAGAGATCATACTAGGTTGTCTGATAGACACATTTTTGTGTCTGAATTGTCCTCATTGTCTCTATTGTTAGTCTCAATTTTTGTACTAATTTTGGTGTTTTTATGTGTGTAGGTGTTTTTGGAGAAATACACTTGTGTGGAAAAAAATTGCTCAAAAAGTGTTATTTGGACCCCCGGGAGAAAAGTGATAAAGGCACCCTCATTTTGGATAAGGGCACCCCCAGGGAGCCAGCTGCTATTCGCACCCCCGGATTGGTTAGGGGGACACCACCTTCTTCATTCAAATATCAAAAATTGGCGGGAAAACTGTGTTCATCAATGACAGACTCTGGATTGGATTTTTGGACGTGTTAGAAGGAGATTCAATGGCTGATATTGATTGGGATGACTTGTTAGAGCCTAACAGGGCTGGTATAAGCCTTTTGTTCGATTAGTTTTGGCTGGATAATCCTAGAGAAAAAATCAGGGCACACATACGATGAAAGGGATATTCACGGGATTACACGATTGTTGCTCGTGTTTGGATAGAGCCTGGTCGCTGAAGGAGCGTGAAATAGTTGAATAAGGAAGGTTGGATTGATACAGACGCGTCTTTGCTTTACAAAAAAGAGAAAGAATATATCCCGAGAATAATTTTATTTATCGCCGAGCTTTGGAAAGATTTTCCGGAGTAATGAGGGGATATTCTTGGCCCTATCGAGTATATAAAGTGTGTTTGGGTGCCATAGAGAGGGAATGGAGAGTTTGGGGCGAGTTTGGAACATCACAGAGAAGAGAAAATCAAGTTGCAGAGAGAAGTTTCTGCTGCTGCAGAACTGAAGAACACGAAGAACATACGGCCAAAGACCGTCGTTCTTCAACAGTGTCAACGACAGAGCAATTGTGGGTCGTAGTTCGAGGCGATCTTAAATCAACAAGTAACAACGACAGGAAGGTTTTATCGTTCTTTGCAACAGCTCGGTTTGTAACACTTATAACTGTTACAAATCCGGTTTTTATTTGATATCTCTCCTTTACATCATTTGTAAGCACCTTTGAGCAATAAAATCATATTTTGAGCGTGTTTCCAATATGCGGAGCTAGAACCCATCACTGGGACAACGAAGGAAGCAACTTTTCATGATTGTGGTAAATGAATTAATTCTTTATATGACTTTTTGCATAGATTTAATTGTTTTATGATTTCTATTAATTATCTTTGTTATTTTGTTTGATGTCGCATGCTTAGTTTAAATTACTTTTGATGCGTCATGCTTACGAGCTTACGATATAATGTTTTATGAAATCTATTTTTGGCAAGGAATTAGAGTCACAACTTCTTTTGTTTGAGCTATATTGTCTAGAATTAATTTTGAACCACAAGAATATGAAAAGTAGTGAAATCCTGCCACTATCCGGCGTCTAGTGACTCTTCATCCTGTGATAATATTTGTATATATTTTTCTTTTGTTTTCTTTTATTAATTCTTAAAATCAATCTCATCAAGTCCGAGTGAACGACAACCCTTCTTACTACAACATCATTGAAAATAACCATCAATTTTTGCGCATAGATTAATGCCGAACACAAACAAGCGGACTTGTGTATAGATTTGTTTTTAGGTTTTATTTTTATTAATTTTGTTCCTTTTTACGCGTTTTGGTTTTTTTTCTTTTTCTTTCGATGAAGACTTGGTGCGAATTAGAAATGGGGGATATATGTTTGGGTTTTTTGATTTTTTATTGTTTTAGTAGAGAGGGTATTATGGAGCTTATATAAAAGAGAAAGTGTTGAAAAGTAAAGTGAAGCCAAAGAAAGAAAGAAGAGAGAAAATCCAAAGGAGTAAAGAAGAAAATTTTGTATATAGTGTAATTTTATTTATTTATTTATTTTTAGAAACTGTAATTATGTAATTATTTTTGTAATTTTTATTCTTATTTTTGGACTTTAAATTTTGGACTTTTGGACATTATTTTTTAAAAAACCCTAAGGAAGGGTTATTTAAATATAAACTGCACAGGGAAGGACGACGATTACGATATCGTCTCGGCCCCTCGGGTTCGTACATGACATAGGAGTCGTGGCCCGAGTCGACTTCAACGGTTCATCCCCAGTCTGGAACGGGAGGTAAGAATTCTAAACACCCGCGAATCCCATGTCAGCGGGTTTACTGGATGATTTCGCGTGAATATATGTCTAGGAACTGAATCCGGCTGCTTTAATTTCCTAGTAAAGGGCAAGGACTGGCCATACAAGATAAAAGTTCGGATTTCATCACCGTTCTCTTCTTGCCCGCCTTAGGAAAACGAAACCAAACACGAACCTATAAGCTTTAAAATTTGGAATAGAACGAGACCGATAGGGTAACGAGCTTAATAGGAAAGTCATTCGAAAAATATTGGTTACTCTTTTAGCATACTTCGAAGTTCATGATGGTTTCTGTGAAGTTGAATGCGTGACTGCGCCGCCTTGTAATAGCGGTGAGGCATTGGGTATCAAAGCTCCACGGAGCTTCCCTCGCCTTGATTCAACTTACTTTGACTCGGATTGATCCAGAGGGGTTTGCTCAGATTGTAACGAATTCCCTTTCGAAGGATTAGAAGCTAGTCTAGAAACAATCTAAGTGGAGCCATCATGCTTTTTGTTTGCTAGAAATCAGTAGGTTTGTTGTGGTCGAGTCAGCCTTGTTTGTGTTTGTGTAGAATTCCCTTGCAGTTAGGATGTCAAACTGGTATTATAACAGCCAATACAATGATTATCCGACTGAGTTTCAAAATGGACGTTACTACTTTGACCATAGTGTGAATAGTGGTTGGGAACATCAACCTTTTCAAGGTTATGGCTCATACCATGATGTGCCCAATTACTATCCACACACGCACGGGTCATACGAGCAAAATTCTTATGTTTCTCCTTTAGAAGAGTCTCTCAGGAAATTAGAGGAGACGACACGTAAGTTAGCTAAGATGAATAACTTATTTTATGACGAAAGAAAACTTTCTTTGGAAGAGACCCTTGAGAGGATAGCTGAGTCGACACATAGACTTGAGTTAGAGACGAACGAAAGTATTGCTCGAAATAACTGGAATTGCCAATATAGTGTATCCAATAATACCCTTGAGAATGAAGATAGTTATTCGCATAATCAAGATGACGAGGTTAGAATTGGTAACAATACTTGTTTAGATGAGGTTCAATCTTTTTCATGTTATTATAGTGATGATCATGATGTGGAAAGTGTTGGTGAAGAATATGAAGATTTTAGGCATAGTGATCAGGAATTTGTTTCTCCAATTGAGCTTTATAATGATAGTAATATTTCTGGTTTAAATCCAAATAATTTTAATAATTATTCACCTATTCAAAAGGATGAGGATTTGACTAGAAGTATCTCCGTTTTAGACGATGTAGAATTTCCTAGTTACAAAGCCGATAATGGTTTAGAGGAATGGGTTTATCCTGAGAATACTGTTTTAGAGTCCAAGGATTTAGAAACAATAGTCTTAAACGAAGAAGATGAACTCATAGAGCTTTTAAATATGAGTGAGGATGCATCACCTGAGTATAACCTGGAAGAAGCAATTGACCATTTTCAGGATTCCGATGATCTAGAAATTAGGGAAATTGTAGCTAGTCTATCTAGAGACACCCAAAACTCTAAGTTTGGGGGTGATTATCATTCTCCTTGTGCCTTACCTTTAGCTCTTACAGAGATCCCTCACTTGGGACTTGACATATGTGCCTCAACCATTTTACAAGATTATCTTCATACACGTTTTCCTGAACCTAGTTGTGTCCATAAAGAAGTTGGTTGTTAGAAACCCATCCTCCGGTTGATGTGGTTAACCCAGGCTGTGATACCACGATTGACTTTGTTTTCCCACCCAAAACCTTCCTTCCAATTGTGGGAACATATAAGTTTCAGATGTGTCAATTATTAAGTTTTAAGACTAAACCTAATTACTTTAGGATATTAGGGTTGACACATTTGCTTAAGGAAGACCACCAATCTTATTGTGGTCAACTGTGTAAGTCAAAACTGATTGACTTAGAGGATCCTCAATTATTCAGGTTATTATTATGTGCTTCTAAGTTTTTATTTGAGTTTTTCAGACTCTAGAACCTGAACATTCGGATCTAACTCATGAAGAAACGCAACCCATGAAAATATGTTATCTAGACCCTTTTATAAAGCTTGAACCCGAACCACAACTAGATGTAGTTGTCTTAAACAAAACAATATATAAGGGTGTGTTGGATATCTTCCTGGTCTGTGGCAGTTTCCTCTTCTTGTGGTTAGCACTTTTTGATCCGAGATGACCCGGGCAGTTATTAAAATTGCTGCTTTATGATTCTTCGAGGTGACTAATCTCTTCCAATGTCTGGTTGAAGACTTTAAACTTAGCACTTCTTGGGAGGTAACCCAATATTCATGCGACACGGTAATATCTTTCCTTATCTCTTTTCTTCAAGTGGTAACGGTTTCTCCTTGTTCATGTTTTTAATTTCATCTTGAGAACATTGAGGACAATGTTAGATTTAAGTTTGGGGGTATGAGAGAAACTTTTTAGTTGCAGTAAATAAAACTCCAGAGCCTAGAAATTTATGTTTATTAAGGATGGCACTAACCAATCTAAGTGGATGGAAGCATCTTGGTTATAGGAGTTGAGGAACCAATATGATTAGATGGAAACATCTAGAAGAGTCTATTCATAAAAGCACAGAGCTCAGGTGTTAGAAAAGAAAACATGGTAGTTTCGCCATATCCTCGTGATGGAAACATTGAAAGAATCCTGATCACTTCTTTTTATTTTTGTTTTTACCATTGCTAGGGTGAAATAGAGTGACTGAGATACAAAAAAAAAAAAAAAAAAAAAAAATGAGACCAGACCACCAGACCAACCGGAATAAATACAATAAAGTCGACCACTGGTACCCTTGTATATGCCAGCTGAGTTGACCTAGAGTTAGGATTATCAACCACTGGTTCCCTTGTATATGCCCGGTGTGTTGATATTAGTCCCGGAACCAGTATCTCAGTCCATTAGGATAGGTTCACCTTAGTCAACATCATCCACGTTTTTCTCTACATCCATCTTCTTAAGCTATCCATGTGATTGGTTGACTCCGGTTTATGATGTCCAGAAACTATCTGAGTATAGCTCAGTCACTTTATATGAATCTTAGTATGCTTGAGTGCAAACTCATGTACATCAATTGGAATTTCGCATCAGGGTACTTCCTCCTGTAGTCAATAAGTATGCCAACCAAGGAGATTCTTTAGTGCCTTCCAAGGTTCTGTGTAGATAGCTAGGGTCTGGAGTAAAGGTTTTGTGGGTACACCTCTGGTAAACCCTCCGGAGACAACACTCCGCCACTAGGGCCACCTAGGGGTTCAAATGATTTATATTTTCTAGAATAAATTTGCTCGAGGACTAGCAAATAATAAGTTTGGGGGTCTTTGATAGACACATTTTTGTGTCTGAATTGTCCTCATTGTCTCTATTGTTAGTCTCAATTTTTGTACTAATTTTGGTGTTTTTATGTGTGTAGGTGTTTTTGGAGAAATACACTTGTGTGGAAAAAAATTGCTCAAAAAGTGTTATTTGGACCCCCGGGAGAAAAGTGATAAAGGCACCTCATTTTGGATAAGGGCACCCCGAGGAGCCAGCTGCTATTCGCACCCCGGATTGGTTAGGGGACACCACCTTCTTCATTCAAATATCAAAAATTGGCGGGAAAACTGTGTTCATCAATGCGGACTGGGTTGGATTTTTGGACGTGTTAGAAGGAGATTCAATGGCTGATATTGATTGGGATGACTTGTTAGAGCCTAACAGGGCTGGTATAAGCCTTTTGTTCGATTAGTTTTGGCTGGATAATCCTAGAGAAAAAATCAGGGCACACATACGACGGAAGGGATATTCACGGGATTACACGATTGCTGCTCGTGTTTGGATAGAGCCTGGTCGCTGAAGGAGCGTGAAATAGTTGAATAAGGAAGGTTGGATTGATACAGACGCGTGCCGCTACAAAAAAAGAGAAAGAATATATCCCGAGAATAATTTTATTTACTGCCGAGCTTTGGAAAGATTTTCCGGAGTAATGAGGGGATATTCTTGGCCCTATCGAGTATATAAAGTGTGTTTGGGTGCCATAAAGAGGGAATGGAGAGTTTGGGGCGAGTTTGGAACATCACAGAGAAGAGAAAATCAAGTTGCAGAGAGAAGTTTCTGCTGCTGAAGAACACGAAGAACAGACGGCCAAAGACCGTCGTTCTTCAACGATGTCAACGACGCAGCACCGTGGGTCGTAGTTCAGAGGCGATCTTAAATCAACAGTAACAACGACTGGGGAAGGTTTTATCGTTTTCTTTGCAACAGCTCGGTTTGTAACACTTATAACTGTTACAAATCCGGTTTTTATTTGATATCTCTCCTTTACATCATTTGTAAGCACCTTTGAGCAATAAAATCATATTTTGAGCGTGTTTCCAATATGCGGAGCTAGAACCCATCACTGGGACAACGGAGGAAGCAACTTTTCATGATTGTGGTAAATGAATTAATTCTTTATATGACTTTTTGCATAGATTTAATTGTTTTATGATTTCTATTAATTATCTGTTATTTTGTCTGATGTCGCATGCTTAGTTTAAATTACTTTTGATGCGTCATGCTTACGACTTACAGATAATGTTTTATGAAATCTATTTTTGGCAAGGAATTAGAGTCACAACTTCTTTTGTTTGAGCTATATTGTCTAGAGTTAATGACTGAACCACAAGAATATGAAAAAGTATGAAATCCTGCGTCTAGTGACTCTTCATCCCGTGACAATATTTGTATATATTTTTCTTTATTTTCTTTTATTAATTCTAAAATCAATCTCATCAAGTCCGAGTGAACGACAACCCTTCTTACTACAACATCATTGAAAATAACCATCATTGTCCTTGGATATTGATTTTAAAATCGTCCAAGATATTCGTCATAGACGTTCATGAACGAAAAAAAGTTGGTGGTGTCACGGATACCCTCTCCTTTTCACTAATGAACAATTGTTTTGTTTATATCTAGTTGTCACAGTCTTATTCATTAAAAACATAACATGCGAAGTTTGTTTACATGGATTTGAGTTCTTTTATGAATCCTTGTTGGAATACGAAACCTAATTCGAGTTCAAGCTAGTTTTAAGCATGTCTACAAAATTTCTCTCTAACATGTTTTAAAAGCACGAACCCGTGTTATCAAAAATCTCTAAAGTATAGAAAACTATACTTTCGTATCTCAATACAATAAGCCGTATAATACAACTAATGTATATCATTCAACTCGATACTCATAGATAATGATCAAGTCAAGAAGAATCTATCCCAAATTCGGTTCCAAAATCGATTCTAATTTGTATATACGAATGGTATGTTTTTTGCTCTTAATTGACATATTTCGATGTTTTCTTTTCCTTAAAAAGGAAAGGTTAAATTAATAAACATAAAAATAAGTCTAGAATACAAAACAACTTGGACAAGTTAGCCAAGATAAAAGAGGGTTAGGGATTTATCTAGGGAAAAGATAAATCTATGATTGTGGTTTGTTCAACTTAAAAACATTATAAATATTTTATTAATTAGTATCTCATTAATTTCTCATAATGTTTCATTATAAATGTTCTCTTAATTAATATAATAATGAATATATATTTCAATTAATAAATAATTTTAATAAAAATTATATCAATAGATATTAGTGGTGGTAATGAAAGAAGTAGTGGTGGTAGAAGTGTTGCGGGTGCTAGTGAGTGGTGGAGGCAACAATATTGGTGGTGGTGGAAGAAATAATGGCGATGAGTGGCTTTTATGGTGGTGGGTATTGGCGAACGCCGTGGACAATATTAGTAATGTATCCTTACAACACAATTAACATTGTATTGTGAAAGATGTTGTCGGTTGTTTTCAAAGATGATTGATAAAAACAGATACCAAAATATTTCGAGGATGATACCATATCATTTAGGATAAAATGATCATGACCGATGGATCACCTAAATAGTACTTGCTTTATCTTTAGTACCCAATTGTGTAAATCATGGATTTTATTATTAAAAATAGGTTAATATAATTATAATAATAAAAATCATACATAACTATTGGTTGGTAACCCTGGCAACAAGCCGAGCTCCAACACCCTTCGAATAGCTACACCCAATCTATGAAAAATAAAACTACCTAAGCCGCCATCGGCATCATTACTAGTTAAATAATTTTTTTTAACGCTAAAAAACACAAAGTATCCTCACCAAGCTCTCCCAAAAATAGAAAGCTAAAACCCCAAACCATACCGTGTGAAAACATTTGTCCAAGTATTTAGTGCGTTTTCGTGAAATAGCACTCGAGATAGCTTTGCCAGAGGACGAAAGCACTAACACCTTCCCCAAAGTGAAGGGTGAGACACCGTGACATCCATACAAACATCCTTACCACTCTCCCAATTTAAAACAAGGATGTCTCGGGGAGAAAGTCTCTTCCATCGTCAGACAAAAATCCAAGAGCAACTTCCTTACGGGAAGGCACGCCAGCTTTGTAACAAATATCGGTGATTACATCACGAACTACGTCATGTCGAAACTTGATTCCAACATCCTTAGCACAATGGAGCGCATGAACACCAAAGATATCCATAGGTCTGTTACAACTAGGACACGAACTATTCTCCACAAACAAAGGGATACCAAGGCGATAACAAAGTACAGCTCTGAACTGTCTCGGTCCAAGGCATTGGTTGAGCCCACTAATGGGTACATCCATCAAATAATCCTGTGCATGTTTGACACGATTACATTGCCACGAGAATGGAATCTCTTGCAGACATAGAAAATTGGTTGGGGATTTGCTTCTTAACTGCATAAAAATAAGTAACTGCCAGAGAGTGCATAGAAGGGGGGGCAGTATCATCGACGCGATAGCTAGAAGGTGATCCACATACCTTGATGAATTTCTGAAGAGCCAGCTGATAAGCTGAACCTTTGTCTGGGGAGAATAAGTTGCCAAGTATTACCTTTTGCACAGAAGTAGTCTGGCTTTGAGATGCAAGATAACAATAGGCACTAGTATCAGCCATAGTATAAATACCCAATCCGCCGTCTTTAATAGGCAAGGTAGCTAATCTCTGCTGCAAAGGCCCAAAACCCGCACCATCCCCGGTGACTAAAAGTCTCAGATAACGGAGTAGGTGATCATCAAAAAGATCAGTGACTTGTTGAAGAGCTACAAGATTGGTAGTACGCATTGCAAAATATAAACAGAGATACACATGTGCAATTGCGAAGTAATAACATCTCACTTTGAGGATCCTTGAGTTTTTTAATGGAATTCATTAGTTGAACCGTCTTGTTCACCTTACTTAAAGTCATATCACTTATAAAATTCATATCCAAACTCCTTTGGTCCTCTCAAAAAGTTTAACGCCATTAGCATGTCTACCAATATCAGGGGGGGGGGGGGGGAACACCTTTATCAATATTTCTAGGATAGAAGGCCAAAACACCTCCGTCTTCTTTATATTTAGATGCAAACCCCTATCTGGCCCTTCAGTTTCTATAATGCTCAAAGCCTTGGCCACCTCAAGAGTATCACCAATAATAGTACCATCATCAAGGTACCAAGCATGTAAATCGAGTTTACAGCGGGAAGCAATAGACTTCACAAGGGGATGAAGAGTCAGTGCAAACAATAGGGGACCAAGCGGATCACCTTGTTGGACACCAAGTGCAGACGACAAAATATATTGGTCATAATAAAGTCTGGTAGGACTTCTGTAACAAAATTCAACCCAACAAGAAATACATGGGCAATGGAGGCGAACTTCCTGAATGAGATGAGAACGTCTCACCCTGTTGAAAGCATTAGAGAAATCAATAAGCAGCATTGACATCAAGTGTCCTTTCAACTCTAAGAGCCCATTTACAGTGATGTAAAATGCTCTCACCTCCAGCGGTACATCAACACTTAGAATTGGTAATCCCAAAAATAAGAAGCCATGTCCTTGCCAACTGAAAAAACAGCCATTTTAGAAACAAGCCTTCGCCAAACAGTACCAACCGCAATTGGCCTAATTCCACCATCGGGTTTTAGTAATGGTGTTAGGGGTGCATTAGCTATGAACTCGCCTAAACCATTAGGACACTTACCCGCCAACCAAATGTTGACAAAACCTATAATTGATGAAACCAAATCATCCGCGACTGCCGCTGCTGCTCCACTCAACACATCACATAGGTGTTTAGCACGTAAACCGTCACGACCGCAAGAGGTACCTTTTGGGAAGCTCTTGATGGCACTAAGAATAGTGTGGGAGTCCACAATGATGGGGTCGGTGTTGACAGCATTGCAAGGGACATACGGTGGAGGAGCGCTCGGATGTTTTAGCTTCAGTTCTGAATAGGTATCCACATTACATGGTGCAACGCCGCCCGATGAAAGAACCCGAATAGCTGCAGTGAAAAAGCGGAGGGATATAACGATAAATGATCGGAATACTTAAAAGAGAATATAACGATAAAAAAATATAATGGAATAAATTAATTGAAAAAGCGGGGGTACGACAACCACACCCAATATTTCTATTAGCAATCTGTGGGGACTAATTCCAATATACTTTTAAGAGAATTAACTAGACAGTCAGACTCAATCTTAATAAAAGTATATCAAAGAGTTATATCTCTCTTTCTCGATTCAATACTTACTCAAGCAAATAGAAATCTGCGAGTCTAATTGAATACAAGAAAAATCACTTGAACGGTACCAAAGACCAATGTTCAAGGATCAATCAATTTCAATCAACAACCAAATGATGGATTTCCCAATTGATTGATTCAAACGCACAACCTGTGATATTTCAATTATATAACAAAATATAAAGCGGAAAAGAAATAACACAGACACCAGAAGTTTTTTTAAAGAGGAAACGCAAATGCAGAAAACCCCCGGGACCTAGTCTAGATTGAACACACACTTGTATTAAGCCGCTACAAAACACTAGCCTACTACAAACTAACTTCGGTCTGGACAAATGAGTTGAACCCCAATCAATCTCACACTTGATCCAAGGTACAGTTGCGCTCCTTACGTCTCTGATCCCAGCATGATACTACGCACTTGATTCCCTTAGTTGATCTCACCCACAACTAAGATTTGATACGACCCAAAGTCGAAGAATTTAATAAACAAATCTGTATCACACAGAAAAGTCCACGATAATAGATAAATCTCTCCCACAAAAATACCTACGAGTTTTGTTCCGTATTTTGATAAATCAAGGTGAACAGGAACCAATTGATAACCCGGACTTATATTCCCAAAGAACAGCCTAGTATTATCAATCACCTCATAATAATCTTAATCGACTAGCGAAAGAAGATATTGCGGAATCACAAACGATGAGACGAAGATGTTTGTGACTTCTTTATATCTTGCCTATCGGAGAAATCAATCTCAAGCCAATATTTACGATTGTACTTAGTACGATAGAAACATCAAGATCAGATCACACAACTACGACAAAGTAGTATCGGTTTGGCTTCACAATCCCAATGAAGTCTTCAAGTCGTTAACCTACAGGGTCTCGATAGAAACCTAAGGTTAAAGGAGAATCGACTCTAGATTATTAAACTAGTATCACACAGGAGGTGTGGGGATTAGGTTTCCCAGTTGCTAGAGTTCTCCTTTATGTAGTCTTTCAAATCAGGGTTTGCAATCTAAGTTACCTTGGTAACAAAGCATTCAATATTCACCGTTAGATGAAAACCTGATTAGATTCAAGCTAATATCTTTCAACCGTTAGATCGAAACTTAGCTTATTACACACAAATGAAATGCATGTTTTTAGGTTTGTGTAACCGTACCCAAACATGTACGTTTAGTTAGTTCAACAGTAGTTAACCAAATAGTTAGCCATATGAGCACTTTCATATCAACCATATTCTTCTTTACCATAACTAGTTCAAATGACTCAAATGAACTAGTTATAGAGTTGTTCAGTTGCTTAGATCTTTATAATAGACACAATTGAAACAAAAACGATTTGATTCACTCGAATCGATTAATGAACTTTATAGCCACGGTTTGCAATTATGCATTCCTTAGTTTATATAAGTTTAAGTTCACAAATAGTCGTTTTTTAGAAAATAACCAACTTAAGTACGCGGACTTAAGTACCCGGAATAAGTTTGTTTTTAGTTTACAAACTCCGGCAGAATTTCTCGGGATGAGAACTTCCGACAGTACGCGGACTTGGTACGTGGACTTAGTTCCGGTTTTCCTGAGCAGCAAAGTACGCATACTTTGGTTCAAGGAATAAGGACTGACACACATATGTATTACCACACAATATTTATATCCTTCCATAGTTTTATAATCTAAACTCTCATTTCAATCATTGAAACATTCTTAGAGGACGTTATATAGTTGTTATTCACAAACCATTTTTCGTCAAAGCCATTTTCAAGTGATTGAAACTTAACATGACTTTCGTCACTAGTAAAGATAAACTTGGCCAAAACGAAAGCTTACCAACACATATTTAGAGAAATAGATAAGCGAGATAAACTCGGCTCGAAATAACAAATGTGTATAATCATAGTCTATATACCAAAACGACTTTTGTCTCAAGATAGGAGATAGAGTAGATAGACTTTTGAGTGATAGATAAGTTCAAGTCTCCACATACCTTTTAGTCGATGAAGTTCCACAAGTTCCTTGAGTAGTTCTTTGTCTTTGTATGATGATCGCCATGGAGTCTTGAGCACAACTACACTTTTTATCCTAGTCCGAGACTTAGCTATAGTAGACTAGAAATCAAGACTTATAGTTTTGATCACTAACATTGACAAACATGCTTGAGATAGCAACGCATGCGAGTTCGACCAAGCAGTGCTCTAACAATCTCCCCCTTTGTCAATTTTAGTGACAAAACTATCAATACATATGGAATACAAAAATAGATAAATAAACTTTTGTAGCTTCTCTTCCACGTGCCCGATCTTCTTGGTTCTTCAAAATTACTCGAAATATTCGTCACTTCCAAGTACTCCAATGATTCCAAAGGTTGTAAGTTTAGCATCATCGTTGTTGAAAATCCGTAGCCAAAACAATGAGAAAACAAGAATTCTCAATCATTGTTACACAGTGTCATAGTATTATTACACAACATCAAAGTTCAATTGCGTCATAACTTCGACAACAATACTATGGTGATATGTATCACTCCCCCTTAGTCAATACTACATCTCACATGGAAACCACTCCCCCTTACACAATGATCCGAAAACCATATGTATTTGTAGTGTGAACTACACATTAATTCTCCCCCTTTTTGTCAATAAAATTGGCAAAGGTACGAAAACTAGTGGGATCCTAATGAAATTTCCAAAGATAATGAAATTTTCAAGGAGACATTTTATGACCAAAAGCAAGCACATATCAACTTTTAGATGCAATCATATAGCCGAAGCTAAATGCTTTCATCAAGGAGTTTATAAAGATACAAGATAACTCCTATAATATTACACAACCGCACTCCCCACAAAGATTTGGCAATTAAGCACAAGTTCAATTAAGAACTCTCCCCCATAAAATGTCATTCCCGAAAGAACAACAAGAGCGACCTTACTTTCACGAGAAAATAAGGATTTCTTTGGACATAACAAATCACATACGAATATGAATTTGAATCCAAATAATACTCAATTAAATTAACCACAAGAAAACCCATGATTAATCTAATCGAAAATGCTCAACATAAGAGAACTTACGGAGCCACACAATATATACATAAAATATGGATCAGGAAGATCAATATTATCGGAATAAACAAGGATTCATTCTATTTTCCGTCAATATTTGCATAATGACATATAATAGACTTAATCCCTGTAAACAAAAGCTTTATCCTTTCTTCCATCAAAACAATGACATAAAAGGCTTTAACTTTTGTAATGTCAAAAGTTCATTCTATCTTCTATCAATAATTTCATTTCATACCTACATAATAGAGATAACTTTTGAAAAAGTATGGTATAGTCACGGGTTCGCGGACGTAAACAACATATCCCATAACAATTTGCAATATATAAAATCATAAAGGTTTAAATTGCAAAAATTATCTTCCAAAAACTTAGAATTTAAGTAAATAAATCTAAAAACATTGAAGATGAAAATGTTGGACATAGCTATGTGTACTCACAATAATGGTTGTTCCAAACTCTAGTAATCCTTCTCAAAAACAAGAATAAATTCTCATAAGAAGTTTCCTAGGTATCAAGACAAACTCATAATGCACATATAAGATGATTTGTCCTTAAAGGGTAGAATCAATATTTTTCGCCCGGATTTACACCAGGAATAGCTACCAAAGGCGTATAAAAAGATTTTCTTAACAAAGAAGAACATACAAAGTCATTAACGACCATACACCATAGTTCACAAGGATGATTGTGAACATTCAAGAATCCCATAAAGAATGCATACCTCACCCATTCTTGAACTTTATTCTTTGTGATTCACCACAAAAACATTCTTGTAAAAGCTAAAAATTAGCTTAGAAGAGTAGTACTCAAGAATCCAAGTTCCCAAGTTCAAGAGAAGTG